>CABFOV010000976.1:30579-55300 GCA_902141375.1 Timema poppense
GGGGGAAGTGTTCCGTGGTTTATGAACGAGCCCTTAGCGTGTCTGTCTACTAAACTAAGGGACTTAAGTTTGATTCCTAGCATGGCCGATAAATTTATCATTGATGAAATGTGGGTTTACCCTTTCACAGCGATGAATTAACATCCCAGGACTGGATTTTGTGCCTCTCCTAGTCTGAAGTTAGATTATAAGGCATATGAAGTTACGACAGGCCGATAGTGGAAAATATATAGCTTGAATAAAAAACTGACCCAGGCCACAAGCTGGAAAACATAATGGATATAAAGTAAAAGTAAATTGTGTTAGACAAGGTTCTGTTATGTCTCCATGGTTGCTTAATGTATTCATGGATAAGTGTATGAAGGATGCTTACACGGTTGGTGTATATATAGACAATATGAATGGAAGAGTGCTCTTATATGCAGCGAATGCCATATAAATGGATGAGAATGAAAGTGACTTGCAAAATGCATTAAATTGTTTTAATGTATCAACAGGCAGAAACTAAGATGAAAGTTTTTGATAAGAACAGATCAGGAAATGATTGTCAGCTTAGTATAAATGGAAAACTTTTAGAATAAGTGAATAATTTTGTCTCTCTGGGCAGAATATTCTGTCAAAATGGAAGGAAGGATAGATGGTTAAATCAACAGACTGGTGAATGCACCTTTGAGAGTACTCGGACTATTGCAAAGAAAGAAGTAGTATTGAAAGAGGCAAAGATGACGCTATATAAAAGTGTGTTAATTCAAATATTGTTTTATGGATGTGAAGCGTGGGTTTGTCGGGAGAAACACAAAAGCAAGGTGAATGTGGTTGAAATAAGATATCTAAGAAATGTATGTGAGAAAACTCGAATGGACAAAGTCAGTAACAACTGAGTGCTGAAGAAGTGTTATTTGAAAGGGAATCCAATAGGTCGCTGTGAAAGAAGCACCTTACGTTGGTTTGGGCATGCTGAGAAGATGAGTGTGGATTGAGTGACAAAGCAAATATATGTAGTTAGAATGTGTGGATCAAAACGAAGGGGTAGACCCTGTAAGACGTGGATAAATGTTGCAGATGAATGTGTGAAAAAAGAGACACATTAAGAGTTTTAAGAATAAAAGAGCATTTATTACTTGGTGAATGGATGTTGTTGAAATGAAGGGAGTATGCAAGGATAGTTAAGTTTGGAGAACGTTAGTATAGATAGCTTAATCATGGAGCTGTTTTTTGAGCAATGCACACAGTTTCTCGCTTACCCCCTTAAGGGAATGACATGCTATAAAAGTATATAGGCATGAATGTAGCCATGGGGGGCAGCTGCCCTCCCCCTCCCTAAATCAAATTTTACATAAATAAAAATATTTAATCAAATTTAGAAATAAAACACACCCTGGAAAAGTTAAGTTTGGACTTATTTAAATATGGCAAAATATACCACAACATTATGCCTTTATTAAGCTATGATCTTACTCTAAGTTGATCAACCTTCAAAGTACTGGGCGATAAGAAAACTAGTATGTAAAGGAAGGGGCAGGTGTCCATTGGCTTGCGCTTCTTCTACGACAAAAAAATGGAATTTCAGGAGTTTGTGGGTTTTGTGGAGCTCCCTGCCCTTGATGCTACCACGCTTGCAACAAACAGACATGTTCCTGGAAGAAGAAGTACTTGACCCGAAGAAATTTATAGGCCAGGGTTATGGCAGGTCTTAGGTTGTGGCTGGAAAGAAAGGTATGCAAACAATTTTAAGAAAAAAGTATGCGAAAGCCATGTTTTTCTATTGTGCATCATATAAACTCAATCTTGTATTGAACGACTTGAACATTGTACCAGAAATATGCAACACTATCACCACTATCTAGGTCATCATAACGTGTTTCAGAGTTAGTGTTGAGAAGAAAATACGTCTCAAACATTCGACTCATCTGTGAGATGTGATGGTCCCAAAATTGCACAAGTATTGAAGTTTTAAATTAGCATCATTGAAAGGTTGGAGAGATCATTGCTAGAAGGAAATGGCAACACAAGAAAACAAGCATTCCAGCTACCAAAGCTCAATTCATTGTTGCTGTCGCTCTGATAGCCAAGTATTTTTTCTCATTGGAACCTGTGGTAAATGTGCTACAGTCTAAAAGCCTGAACCTGATTCGATGTTTACGGAACATCAAACTGACGCCTGGAGTGATAATAACTCACTGCAATGATGCAGAGCAAGTTGCTACAGAGCTCTTACAGGATGTCTACAAGATTGCCGGGGAAGTTGGAGTGGAATTAATGTTGCCGAGATCTGTTGGTAAACAGCATTATCGCTCCTTTAGGGTACTGGAAGAGATCCCTAGTAATTCCTTACTTGCACTCTTTAGTGTCTTCATCGGTTCAACGTTTCTCAGAAGAACATTTACCTGCTTTTTCACTTTTTGCTTAACCCCCCTTATGTTGGAGATGACCATTCGAGACTTAAAGATTAAAGCCAAGCAGTGATTTCTTATAAGTTGCAAAACTTTGACTCCGAAGCTGAACTTTAGTATACCATATGGATATAAAAGACTCAGCAAAAAGCAGTTAAAAGAGCTGAACATAGCAGACCTAATAAAAGAGGCGGAAATCTTTGACCCAGCCACATAAAAGGCTCTGCTCATTTCTCTTATTCATTCATGCATCATTTGTATTGTAGAGCGGCCATTCAGTACCTTACAGAGAGTAAAGACCTGGCTAAGTTCGACAATGACAGGGGAGTGGCTCATTGGGTTATGCTTACTGATTGCACACAGAAAAATTACATTGGGGGGAAAAAAGAAGAATTTTATAAGGAAGTCCTAAAAAGCTTTTCAGCAAATCCAAGAAAACTTTTTTTAGTTTAGATTTTTCTTATATAAGATGAAAAAACTTTTTTTTTTTTGGTATGGCCCTAATAACCCTTTTAGTGCCACAAGTTGATATGATCAGCTCCGCCTACTATCGCTAAAAGCTCTATGGTCCGATCTGATCGGCTCCGCCTACTACAGTTAAAAGTGCCAGAGCCGATGAGGTTGGCTCTCCAAATTTGAGCTAGTTCTCGCTTTATCTGATAGATAGTGTAGTAGTGTCATATATCACTGGAAAGAGAAAATTTCCCTCTATTATTTTATATAAGGTTGGCAACAAAAATAACCGTAAGTAGTTGTTATTGGAACTGGGCGTTTGGTACATTTACAATGGGGCGGTCACGTACTTAATATGCTAAGTGCAACACCTGTTTACAAATGAGCTGCATGGAAAAACTTATGTGTGGCTCATATTCATACTGATGTAAATAGTTTTGTAAATATTTTTAAATGTACAGGTTAAATTGTTCTTAGGTTAGAAAAATATACTATTTAGATTTTCATGGTATGTCATGTTAATGAATAGATTTATTTACCAATGTAAGTAAATAGACGTAATGAATTTATAAATGTATATAATATTTTTTTTTTAAATAGCGGAAATTGATCATTATAAAAGGTTTTTTGAAAAACGCATTCATTAAGCTTAGGCCTAAATATTTATTCATAAGATAAGCAATATAATAAATCTTGATGTAAGGTAAGCAATGATGACCCCAAAAATATCTAATGTAGGATATCAATTGAAAATTCCTGTAATTCCTATTTGTATTATATTTTGAAGAAGGTATATGATCATACATATTCAAAACTTTATTTTCTTCTATAAAACTAAATGCACTAACACAAAATAATATTGAAATGTATCTATAATATTTTTTAACTATGTTAGTTATCATTAGTTTTGAAGAGAAAAAAAAAGAAAAAAACTTAAAATTTATATATTGAATAATTTTAATTAAATTGTACTAATTTTTTATTATTATTAAAGAACAGTACATACAGATTAAGATGATAGAAAAATCAAATTAATCACTTTATAAATAAGGTTTGGCGAATTTTCTTGCAAACCCTTAAAAACTGAGGAAATAGCTGTGACATTCTTTGCACACAAAACCTAACAGGTCTCTGGCACTCTTTATGCGCAAATTTTGGAATAGGCGTGGCACTAAAAGGGTTAAGGGTTGACAGTAAAGTTGCCCACGCCTCTTCGCCCCAGAAAAAAGCCTGCAGATGCTCGTGTGTGTGTGTTGTGTTGTGGTGTACATGTGTGTGGTGCATGTAATAGGGTCAAGTTTCCTAACTCATCAACCTTAAAAATAAATCCCTGCCATATTTGATTCATTTTTCCCCAAACTGTTATATCGATGTTTCACTATTTTGTTTTTCAGATCTGGTGAAGAATTCTGATTTGATGTGGAGACAAAGTGTATGGAGTTCCACTATTGCTGCTTCAATTGCCGCAAACCATCTCAAAGATGGGGGTCTGATCTCTCTTCCTGGAGCAAAGCCTGCCCTGGGAGCTACCCCAGGCAAGTACATGTGCTCGATAGTTTAATCTCTTAGGTGTAGGGAGGGACCTCATTATGGTAGCGCCTAAGTAAATAGTGAATTATCGTCATAAAAACTCTTAAATTTTGGTTTAAGAAGTCTCAAATAAAAAAGCTGTCCAAAAATGGGTTTATTACACTTAGAAAAATCACATTTTTTGTACAATAAATTAAGTATGTTTGTTCCTATCTAGGCCTAACCTAACTATATGTTCATGCTGGCTTCCTTCAGTATCACTTACTTTACATTATTGTACAGTGTTTCTACACTTTCTTACTATACATTTCCAAGCCATTAGACAATAATTCATTTTATTCAAATTAAAAGATTAATATTCCAAACTTGTTAACAAGACACTTAAGTGTACATTAAGTTGATCATGCTCCCAGCATAACAATGGCTATAGAAGGTTTGACTATTTTATTCTGGCAGCCATTTTGACTTAAAGAACATCTTTTATTATTAGAGTCAAGATACATCTATTTTTTTAATAATCTACTTTGAGTTAAAGCGATTAATTGTATCATTTGTTGCGGTGATTATAAACTATGTTGATACACAGCAATATAACTACATACAGAGCAATGCTCAGAGGTACCACATTCATCACATATTATCTAATATTGCAATTATAGTCCACTCTCCACACTAAGCTTTTATAAACTGAAGTGGGGAATGCCAGGCCTCCACCGTGGTTCGGATTCCACATTAAACTATAGGTCCTTCATTTCATCTCACAATCACCCTACCATTACACATTAGAGTAAGTGCGTATAACCCGAATGGGTAGTAAGACGCGGTGCTAATAATAATAATAATAATAATATAAACTGAATTTTGCTTAGAAATCACGAATTTTGTTTTAAAATATTAATACTATTAAGAATTCTTGAGAAAATTTCGATTTCACTTATAAATACCTTTTGTAAACTCAAAAATATGTAATTTTGATTTCTTTGAACTTAAAACAAGTTTCAGTGCTTTTGAAATAGATTTTTCAAATGTTTTCGTGAAAAGTCTTATGTCCCTACTTATGTACTGTAGTTAATATTTAAGCTAGAGATACCTAACTGCTATATTTTCAAATTATATTAATATATATTTGTGATTAAATACTAATTAGTAAATCCCTCTACACAAATATTCTGACCTACAACTGTTTTTTTTACTATATACTTTAATTTAAAATATACAACTGGGCGAAGAGGTTGTGGAAAAAAATTGTTTATTACTCAGCCCCAAAACCCAAGTCCAGTGGTAGCCCTATAAATTGTGATTCATGTTTCACTTATATTGAAATGTCGTTATTGTGCTTATTCTTTTTTATTTGTTTTAATCCTATTTTGCTCTAACTACTTCCCACATATAATAATAATAATCATTAAAGGTTTACAAACTTATAGGTTTTTCATTCAAAGTTCGAGGGAGCTTCTTATAATTCTCTCGAATCGAGCTTAGATTCAATACATATATAGTTTTAAAACATATTATTTATTTAAATAAAAATAAAAGGATCATTAATTTTATTTTTTTCAAACTTGTTTATTTGAAACAAAATAAAACAACTTTAAAATTAAAATTACATTAATATTTTTTCAATGAAAAAAACTTATTATAACAACTGGACATTTCACAAATAACATCTTGATAAGTAGAGGGAAGAGTAAATAATTAATCATCTCTCAGCAAAACACACAATACATCGCACAAATAGCCTTATGTAGGTAGTAGGTTTGAATTTACCGATTCCATAAAGCTTCCAAGTTCAAACTCAAGCTTCTATTAAGGGAGCATAAAATATTTCCCATAGACCCATGATAATCACTAATCAATGAAATTTGTGATTTAGGAATGATCGGGTATGGCATGGCCAAGGCAGCCATCCATCAGTTGACAAAGTCTCTTGCCGCTGACAACAGTGGACTGCCTCCAAACTGTTTGGCTGTGGCCATTCTGCCAATCACTCTTGACACGCCCATGAACCGCAAGTGGATGCCCAATGCCGACTATGCCACTTGGACACCCTTGGAATTTGTTGCCGAGTATGTATTATGATGAACCATTGGCTCTGTGTCACTTAGCAAATAGTTAATGGCCTTAGGATTCAATACATATTGGAGGTTTTTCCTATTTTAAATATTAATTAGTTTTTATCACTAGTATGTCTTCCACTTTACTGAAAATCAATCAATTTTAGTAACAAAACATCAGGGATAGAATATTCAAAACCTTGAGGGTCTTCAATATTTTAAAGATAATTCAAAATCTTTAATAGAAATTAGTTTGAGAGTTGTATATTGGTAGCTTAGCCCAACAAAATTATAAGACAAACATAATAATCATACCTCAGACCTTTAATATCATCATCATCAACTATTTCCAGCCTGTGGTTGGGCTCGTTTAGTAAAATGTCTCCATCTTCCTTTGTCCTTCCACCATTCTTTCTCCTTTATTTGATTTCATTCTTCTCCTCTCACATGCACACTTGATGTTAACTGCTCCTCCCATTTCTTTCCTAGTCTCCCTTGCAGTCTTTTTTTCTACATCTCCAATCTCTTTGGGATTCTTTCCCTTTCCATCCACATTACATCACAACCTTGCCTCCTCTAATATCTAATTTATTTCCTGTATCTCAACTATTGCCTGGACAACTTCATTCATCATCTTGTTTTTGCTGTGGCCTTTTTAATGAACGCGATATTCAAATTTGAAATCTGTAGGCAGAAAGAGGTTTCTAATTCGATAAAAAGTGGATTCAGTCCTTCATTACATATTTTGGCATATTGTTGAGTGATAAATAAAATTTTAATCGTTAGGCTTTTTTTCCATCGAAGATGGTGTTGCTGGTTGTGAAAAATTATTTTATCAATTCACAGAGGGGTGAAGGAAAGGAAGAAGAATAGACTAATAATATTATCGTAATATACTTTCACCAATTATATGAACATGAATAATGGGTTTTAAGTCACTTGAGTTGTATATTTTTTTTTTTAATTTCTTTCAGTTTGTTTCTGCGCTGGACTCGAGGGGAAGATCGGCCTGCTAGTGGCAGTCTGGTCAACTTGGTGACCAAGAATTACACCACAGAGCAAGTTCTTGTTTAAATATGCTGACCTAATAAAATGTTGCAACGATGAGGGGCCAAATATATAAAAGTTTGTTCAGCAAGAGAAATAACTATGTCTATTTTTAGTGTTTCAAAATAACTGAGTAAATTAAGTTTGATGACATCTATGATCTTCCACCCAATATATGTGTGTTTTGTGTCAATAGCACACACACACACACACACACACGCACGCACGCCTAAAACCCATGGCAACTAAGTTGGTTACTGAAAAACCTAGGAGTATTTTTATCAGTTAAGGAATTTTAATGTGTGTTGCTGATACGTCATTAATTATGTTTGGTTGTATGGATATCAGAGGTTGATTTTGCTGTTTGATTATCCCTTGAATCCCTCAAATACCCTAGAATTCGGGCATCCCATCTCTATTTAAACTGTGTTTAAAATGATTATCAACGTGTTTTAAAATACTTTATTAAATGATTGGATTCAGAAACTTAACATGTTAAAAGTATTTGATTGGATAAAATTAGTTTAGCATGAAATTCAATTCGGTTTTGACTAGTTTATTTTAGGCTTGAGATTCGATTCGAGTCAGCCAAGATTTAGATTTGGTGCGAAATTGTAAGTTATAGATTTGCACAAGCTTATAAATACTACAATATTTTCATGTTTGTTTGATTTAAATATTCACAATATCTATTATTTACAGTAATTACATCTTTAAAATGATGGAAATGAAGTATGTAGGAAAAATACCAATAGGGAAGCCAAGAAAGAGTTGGGAGGAGCAGATAATTAGAAAGTGTTAGAGTGAGAGAAGAGGAATGAAAGCATTTAAAGTAGGAAGGAGAGAGGAAGTTGGAGGCATTTTACTAAACTGACCCGGCCACAGGCTGGAAACGGATGATGATCGTGATAATGAGAAAAGCCCTTTCTGATATTACTGGCTTTATTTTTTTAATGTCCAATCATAAGACAAAATTGATGATTGAAAAAATTTAGAAAATTAGGCTTACATCCTAACTGTTTACAAAACTCAATTTGTACACTAAATATATTCTTAGTTATTTTTTTACTGGAGTATTTGTTTGTTGCTATCCATGACAATCTCTGTGTAGATGTAGACCTGTGTATTGCTTTCCTAATTTTAGTACAGTCAAAATACTGCTTTACAATTGTGACAATGTAAAATAAACTTTATTTTTAATATATGTTTGACATCACCAAACAAGGTTTTATAATTGTCTAATTGGGGCAGGGCCGACCAACTATTTTGCCCATTGTGCCAATGCTGATCATTTGGTTTATTCAATTTTAAATATCATAAAGATAATTATTTCGTAATAATTTGTTTTTAACTTAATGTGCCTCATTTTTAGTTGGTTCAATATTGTAGGTTTGCTTATATAAGTTTAAATAAAATTTAGATAATTTGCTTTATTATTGGTGTTAATTTTGTGATGGTTTAATACAGGAATTTAATTTTGAAATCTCTCCATAGAATATCATGGCAAATATATTCATCTTTGAATAAAAACAGAAAATAACATTTCAGCAATCGGCATCAGCCCAACCCTAAAATAGATCTTAATTATCAAAACTTTGCTTTTGTAAGTATGACACTGTGATCGTTTGATAAAATTATCAACTGTTTCAACTATCAACAAAGTAAACTTTAATAAATCATTGATAACATATTAATTCTGATCCATTTTGAATTGATGCTAATCAATTAAAACAACACATTAGTTTTCTTTGAAAAATATTATATGATTTAATATATAAAGTGTTAACTTTAGTGGTGCTTGGCTTACCTCTAAAATTGATCAATTGTTTTTAATAAAACTGTGTTTAAGGTGAAAATACAACTGCATACACTATTTTAATCAAGATAAATTCATCATGAAATATCTATGTTGGAATTATAATGTTTAAAAATGAGGTGGCCTAATGGATAGATAATTTTAAAATAAAGGAAATTGATAAAACTAAAGAAAAAGGAAAAATAAACTACTAAGAGTAAATTTGATGAAGAAAGCCCACCTAGGGAAAGAGGAAAAATGTGGGAAGTGAAATAATATTATATTTGTGTAAAAATGTATGTGTGACTACTTCTACTATATAAGACAGAAGAAAGGAAGAAGATGTCACNGTGGGAAGAGTCCAATGCACAAAGGTGACATCTTCTTCCTTTCTTCTGTCTTATATAGTAGAAGTAGTCACACATACATTTTTACACAAATATAATATTATTTCACTTCCCACATTTTTCCTCTTTCCCTAGGTGGGCTTTCTTCATCAAATTTACTCTTAATAGTTTATTTTTCATTTTTCTTTAGTTTTATCAATTTCCTTTATTTTAAAATTATGTTGGAATTATAAATAAGTTTTTGATGTATGCATAGTGAAAAATGCATCGCATAGTTAAAGAAAGAGATATGTGCAAATATTCTCAATGTGTTGCTTGTAAAACCATATAAGAAAATGGTATTTTATGTTCTGTATAGATTATGTTGTCGCTACATTACACTTATACTAAAACACTACAAAAAGAGTAAATGTTGGCTCAAACTGTTAGCTTATATTATCTATGTTATTTATTGTTGCTATGTTAGTGTAATTTTAAAACAATTGAAGTTTTATTATCTTTTACATGTTTACAAATTTTTATAAACAGAAATATGTCTTCCTTTGCATTTAAAGACATACAATGAGACTAATTAATATTTCATGTGTAATAAATGTAATTGTGTGACTTGAAGACCTTGTATAGGGATAGAACTATACCCTGATTTTGGTAGGAAGAACAGTATGTGGTGGTTACTAAGGTTAATAAAACAATTTCAATATATTCATACATAGTGTCATGTTATCTGGAGCTGTCACTTTTAATAAATATTAGAGGTGTTGGAAGTCCACTTTTTCTATTTGAAGCATACTCAAATCGAAAATCTGAAATATTATCGAAGTTAGAATAGTTTTTGTTAGTAATTTTATGCCTGAAAAGATATATTTTGGTTATAAATATATCTTTATACACTAAAATTATTTGAAAAAGTCTTTTGTCTTATGCTGATTTTTTTATTTTTTATTAATATATCTTTATACACTAAAATTACTTGAAAAATGTTTTAGTGCATAATTGTTTGTAATTTAGTTTTTATCATGATAAATTAGGTAATTATCTATTTACAAATTCAATTCAGATTTTTTCCATATGAATATGGTTTTGTACTGTAAATGTAACAGCTTAAAATAATTGTCGAAGCTGATAGTTTTTCGGAGTCAAGTTGAAGTTTATAAGCTTCCCACATCTCTAATATCAATACCTGTAAAATAACACAAAATGATAAAATGTTATTAATGTTGGCCGCAAATATGTTTTAAATTTCGAAACTGTTTATCCTACCAAAATTAGAGTATGTAGGCACGTTTTTATCTAATATTGTTCACAAGGTGTCTAATGTTCCAGAAATAATTTATAAAGAAAGAGAAGTATCACTGGGTAATTGTTCCATCTTTAGTAATGTGTCATACATCACAGTACACCCCTCACACACATGCATGCACACAGACATCTGATCCCCAGTGGTGATATGGGTATCGGCTCCCCAAATATGTATACAACTATACAATTGGTTAAATAAATATTTATATAGCACTGCGCCTTACTACTCAGTTGGGTTATACGCTTATGTAGTAATTACACTAATGGTTTTAGGAATTAGGAGGGTTATATTTAGAGGAAGTCTACCCGCATTTGTGTGGAGGGAGAGTGGAAAATAATTTTGGAAAAAAAATCCCTCATACACTCGACTGAGATTCAAACCTCAATCTTCCCATTACTGCGAGAGTAGCACCTTAGACTATGCAGCCACTGAAATGAATATTAGTCACAGTTAAAGAATGCAACCTACTTGATTAAACACACAACTTCAACATGTCACAAAAATAATGTTATTAGGCTCTGATATTACATGTTCCTACTGTTTATGACACTTTTTGGTAGTGTGGCCAATATTTTCCTGGCCAGGCTTCCAGCTTGTGAACAACTATTTTTGACCCATTTGGATGTGTGTCAAACCCACAAAACTATGCTATTTGTTCGCTGTATCATTTTATTTTCCTAAAAATATTTATACCGGTAGACGTGTTTTAGAAAAATATTTATTTTAAGGTAAAAATTTGTATTTCCTATTCTTACAATATTTTTTATGAAACAAAAGCTCTTTAAGAGTTTAAAAAACCATAGTTGGTTGATTTCCTTTAGAATCTCTTTGATTTATTGTTGTTAATTAGAAGAAGATCTGGAATATTTTTTACATGCTTTATTTCTAGTTTTATAAAACTGTTGTGGTTTTTATTTTAAAACAAATAGTACATTAGAATTATATTTTTTTAATTTTCAGATGGGTTTATTGATATTACTACTTAATAAAATGTTCCTTTTTTATAGTTTTAAGTTTTTTGATGCAATAAATCATTTTTTGGTTGTGATTTGTTTTTGTTTTTTTAAATTTAATATTACTTATTTATGGCTTTTAGTTCATAAGAGAAAAAGTTCTGATCCTGTTGGTATTGGCATATTAAAAGCCTAATAATTGTCATGAAAAGTTCAAGGCCCACTCTAAATTTACCCTAATTTGTGGTTAGGAGCTGTTTCAGTAAAATGTAAACTCCTTGGACTAAAGGATCTCATGTGTCAGGAAAAAGTTACTCAATGGAACTTGCAGCCACATCAATAATAGATGGAGTATGATTCAACATGCATTTACATTGGTGCATATCATCTGTACTAAGATATACTATTTTAACACTTTTCGCATACATAAAAAATAAACGTTTAGTAGCCGAAATTGGCAAAATATATTTATTTTGTATATATGAAAGTTGATAGCAATTACTTCATATGGTATGTTAAGTTATTTTACAAGAATTAAAATATTATTTAAACTATTTGTTTTCCTCCTCATATTTTGCATTTTTTAATAGTCTAGTATTGTTTAACTTTTTAATGGCATTTTTTAACAAAAGTAATTCTTTCTATGCATAGTTATGTATTAACTACTAATGAATTGGGGATTGGGAAGGTTGAATTTAGAGGAAGTATACCCACATTGGTATGCAGGGAGAGTGAAAAAATCACCCTCAGTAGACCCGACCGTGATTGATTCGAACCCCAATCTCCCCATAACCGGCAATCTAGTATAACACAAGAGTGATGCTCTGAACCATGCTTATACCGAAATAAGTACCTGGCTCTTTTAATAGAGTTGTTTGTATCCTTAATGGCACCCATTCACGGTAGTTTTTGTTTATTTAAAATAGTTATACATCATTTTTCCAAATACTCCTCCAATTACATGGTTTTGCATCTATAAAAGAAAATAATTACTAGGTGTTAGGTAATTTGACAATTTCATGAGTTAAAGTTTTTAATACTAAAAAAATTTGCCCTATTTTTAAATAGATTTTAGATTTGAATTTATTAGCTTTATATATATATATATATTCATTTTGCTGTAGGGTGGATTGTTCATTTCAAGTTCTCAAATAATATTGGTACTGGATTTTACATTATTAATGTAAATGCAGCTGAAGTTCCTATAACCAAAGAGTTGAACCTAAATTAAAACCCAATAACTGAAATTAACAGTTGTTTTTAAAAAACCGGAACCGTAAAAATAAATTGCCTAGGAACCGAAGTTGATATAGTATATTTAGGTTCATTAAGATTCTTATCGGTTCTAAAATTACTTTTTTTTTTGTATTGCATATTATGCCTTCTTTTTACCTTAATCTTATTTTGAAATGCTCTATTTTTATTTTTGTTTTTTATCAAAGTCTGATATATTCAGTTTTGGTTTTTTTACCTAAATAAATTTTAATTTGCTGTAAATTGTTTTTAATTAAATTTTTTATTTACCAATTTTATAATGGTAGTTTAGCTATTAAATCTAAAAAAATGAACTGTTTCATTAATAGCACAAAACTGGTTAAATCTTCAAAATTATGGTCTTTAAGGATCATTTTTTGTTCTAAAAACACATGTCAAATGTGGTGAAGATGGTTAATGTTGTCTTTTTTATTTATATATATATTTATGCAAGGTAATTATATATAACTTGAATAAGGATAGTTAAAAGTCCTTATATAAGCATCTTTTAAGCCATGTTTCATTAAAATTTAAGCGTTTGTATTATCCATTTACCATACCAAGTTGGCGTAAAGATGATTATGCAAGGGGTGAACATATTCAAATCCATACTAAAGTACATTTCAAGGTCATTTTCACAAAATTGGCTAAGGGCCAGTTTCATAGTCACTTAGTAAGCCTCAAGTGTGGCGCTACACTAAGTACATGACGACACCAACCTAATCCAGAATGGAATGGACCAGTTTCCTATGCGGGAACGGCCCATTCCATTCGAGTTTAGGTAGGTGTCGTCTTGTATTTAGTGTAGCGCCGCGCTTGAGCCGTACTAAATTTGACTATGAAACTGGCCCTAAATCTAGGCACTGGTTCTCACTATATAAAAAATGCTTTGTCCTTCAAATACATGGTGATCAATAAAATTAATGTTTATTAAAAAAAAATTCTAACTTTTTTAATGTAATGGATTAAAAATCCAAGCTATTAAATTTATTAATTATGGTTATAGCTACATCCAGGACCACTTTATACATTAGGCCGACTAAACAAAGTGCCAAGGGCCTACGCACCTTTTGTGACCTACAATACATAAACAATAAAATCCCAAATAAGAAAAGAACTGCAAATTTTAATTCAAAATATTTATTTTGGATATTTGAGTGACTAAAATAATAATTTAAGAAGTCGTCATATTTTTCAACAGCCTCGCTGGTATAATCAGAGAAACACTAGTTTAACAAGGTTATGTTATTATGCATAGTTACATCGCAAACCATTGGCAGACCCAAGATATTGTGTCTTCATAGGTATTCACGTTGCATTAAAATTTGCAAGCATTCTCAAGAGTTATTGTTCTTTGTGTGTGCAAACAATGAAATTATTATAGAAATGAGAAAATATCGGACACATACAATAAAAGAGCCTAGGGCCTATGAAGATCTTAAAATGGCCCTGGCTTCATCTACATGTATTTTGTAAATTGAAAAATGACACCTGAAAACGATTTAACACATGAATTTTGGCTAAATAAGCCAATGCTCAAGACACCGAGCTACCCAGGAGTCGGGGCCATTCTTTACTCATATTTTAAGGTGAGTTTGTGATGGTTAGAGTATTGGGTTCGATTCCTGTGTCATTTTCCTATTTACAGAATAGTCATTTTTTAAATGTAGTTTGGCCCTGTGTTCAAAATCTCATTCAATTAAAGTTATTCAATAAAGTATTCTTTTATAAATATACTATTGTGTTTTTTACCGTCTTTTACTACCTGTTTGGGTTATATGCTGTTGCATACTTTAGATACTATGTACTTCAAACCCAAAAATTCCTATCCATATTTTAATATTTGCAATGAGAAGCTAATAAGTCACAAGATATGTGAATGAAATTTCTCCAAACTAAATCTACAGCAATGTAAGTTGGGTTAGGAGTGATTGTCATTGGTGTTAATTTGTTCAAGTTGTAAACTATTTTTTGTTGTGATGCAATGTAAGCTAAATGTATATGCTACAAATGGACAAGACAATATTTATCCTGGGTAGCATCTTAAATCAGAGAATATATATTTTTGTGTTTATGTATAATGAAATATTAGTTTTATTTTCTTTTGAACAGTCCTACCACCTTTTACTTATTCACACAAAAATAACATTTATGTTTGGACATTTTTAAACATTGAAAACTATCATATTATTAGAGTTGGTCATAAATAATGTTATTAAATAGTTTGGCCAATTACTTTAAAAAACTTGGTTCTAGGTTTTAATGCTATGTGGTATTTTCTAAAATAAAATAAAAAAATTCCGTCTCTTACTATCCATTTGGTTAATAGTTAATACGCTTATCTACTAATTATGCTAATGGGTTAGGAATGAGGAAAAATAAATTTTGAGGAAGTGTATCCACATCCATGTGGAGTGTGTTGGTAACCCATTTAAGAAAAACCACTCTCAGTACACCCAAATGAGATACGATCTCCCAATCATCAGCAGTCTAATTTATTGTGAGAGTAGTCTCTTAGACTATGTGGTCACCGAAATGAGTTTCTATCTCTTAATGGAAACAATAGTGCTGGGTTTTGAGATCAAAATATATTTGTTCGCATGAGAAATATTTTTCCCCCCTCTTTTTTTTTAACTGCAATTTACAAACTTTGGCAAGAAAAAGGGGGAAACAAGGGGTGGTTGCTGAAAACGATTAAGTGGGCATCAGCTTACAAATGCTGTTCACTTTTTGGAAATGTGTTGCCAAGAATGAATTTTTACTCATAGGATATAGTTGCCAGCTCTCCTTAATTTGTGATAATCATAGTAGTTTGATATTAACATTGTGTCTACTCAACTTGACCAATGAAATCCCCGACCTTTTCCCTGATTATTTCCTAAAATTCCCCGACTAAAAAAGTATGTCACATCCTCCTAACTCGCACCCCCCCCCCCTCATTTTTCTATTAACCTTTTTTATGAATAATAATAAATTTTAAATATTTTTTTAATTCGTATTAAAATTGTTTACTAGTAATTAAAAATATTATACACAGCTAAAAACAAAAAAAAATGACATAATTTACTGATTTAATGATTATCGTATTTCATATTTTGAGTAAAATATCATTTTCCCGGATTTTTATTGTGATTTACCAAATTCCCGACTTATTCCCGTTTTTTCCCAATCACTTCAAATTGCCGGCTAATTCCCGTTTTCCCGGATGGTAGACGTATTAACACATTTTCTGTGTTTTAGCATCAATTATTATGATTGAAAATAATGGGGAATTATTACATTTTTTACTCCACTATTGAGAAGTAGGTGTACCATAATACTCATGACAATAGTAAAATTGAAATTAAATAAAAATTTTAACGAATATTAGGGACAAAGGAGTACATGAGATAGTAGAGGAAGCAATACTGAGATGGTATGGACATGTAATGAGGATGGAGAAGATGGTATAGAAAATTATGGTGATGGAAGTATTTAAGAAAGAGACCTCAAGGGGGGCTAAGAAAAAGATGGGAGGAGCAGATAACAGAAAACGTGTGAGAGAAAAATGGTGGATGGACAAAGTAAGATAGAGGCATTTTACTAAACCGACCTGGCCCCAAGCTGGAAACAGTTGATAATGAGTACGGACAAAACTTAATTTTGGTAAATTTCAAAAGATACAGTTCAATTAATGATTATTTTTTTTAGTGAGCACTTTGTTGAAATATTATAGGTATTATATAGTTGTTAAAGGAGCTTAGGTAATTTTCTGATAATAAAATACAATACAACTAAGTAAGACCTTACACACTAAATTACATTCTATTTTATTTGAAGTATTTAACGTGCATTTTCTGAACCAACTGATATATCAGCACACGAGAATTCTTATGAGCGTGAGCAAAAGGGTCTAAAAATGTTGTCAGGAAAGGTATTTTCCCATGCATTCTAGGGTTATTTTACATTCCACAATCTAAATGGGATCGTTGGCTTTACTTCCTCTTCGAAGGAAGTTGTTCTACGGATTTTTATCACTCAAGAAAAATCGGTCAACCCCAGCTGAGTTTGAATACATGTAAATTTGATGCTGAGGCAAGCACTTTACCCCAAAACCACCGAGGTCGACATTACATTCTAAACCAATGTATTTTTCTTATGAATTGTGTGTACTCTATGCTATGCACTACTTATTATTAGTTACATATTACGAACAAATATAGACCCAGCCTTACAATCAAAAGAGTTAAGTATTAATGAAAAACTTGAACTTGTTTCTTACACAAAATTTCAATTCATGGTCTAGTGGAGGACAATCACAATAGTTTTTCCTGTTCAAATGAGTGAAGTGTCTCTGTGCATGTGCAGGTCATCACAATGTTGCCACGACTCACGACAAAGAATAATATGTCATGAACTAAAAATATTGAAAACCATTGTTCTAAACTGAAAGGCTAATCTGGTTAAGGAGTTTTTAATATTCAAATTGGGCGGGAGATGTAGAAAATTTTTTGTTATGGGATTAAGAGGAAGAGATTCAAAATAAATTTTAATTGATAAAAATATTATACAAATATTCTAAAAAGACACAGCCATTAAAATTCACACACATGATCTACAATATTGTTCCCTATATTATAATGATATAAGTACTTGACCATTGATTAATAAAATAGATATTAACAAATATGTTCTCTTGTATTTTCTTAACACAACTGTAATAAAGACAAAAGGGAAAGTGTTCTTGGTTTTACTTCTTCCGACTGCATTATGGTATTACTTCTACATATGTCTTATTTGTTATTAATTTAATGTCTTGTTTTTATGGACAAGAGATTATTAATGTGTAGAAATGAAAATCAACCTAATCTGAAATAAAACCATTGCCTCAGACATGGTTGTCGGACGTGGGAAGCGACGTTCTCAACCATGGTTGAAGTGTAAATCAGTCTTAGCCTCATGCACTGTGTTTATTGTGCTTATAATTTGAGATCATAGTGATACACTGGTTGAGCATAAGTTATCGATTTCAGTTTACACTGATCAGGTAAACTAGTAAGGTCCGCTTCCACTTCTAGGAGAAATGAATTGGAGTGCTGCAGCCAGCACTGCTCACACCTAGTCAAATCCAAGCGCAGTATTTAGACTCACATTTAAGTGACAAATAAAGATGAATTGCAGGGGTTTTAAATATGAAACCACAATAATATGTGGAATGTCCTCGAACTTAACCAGAAATTACCAATGATGCAAGACTTTACCGTGCGAGGCTAATTAATCAAAGAAAGTATTCCCCATGTTATTTGTTGCTTAACTTCAATTAATATAGGTTTGAGCTGGTTCATTTAGATATGTGGAAACAATATGTTTTTGCTTGACTTGATTCAGTATGCTTAGGTGTGAGCGGTCCTATATAGTTCAAATAATTCTTCAAGAGTATTTTAGTTCGTTCAAATAATTCTTCAAGATCATCTTGGTTAAACATAAGGATTCCAGTTGCTATTGTCTTCGGGTTGAAGTCCGTTGGTGACCAGTAATATAATGTCTACAATCCACCAAATACCGACTCCGCCTAGTGTAAGAAGTTTCCCAACAGCAGTACCAGTTTGGCCCAAGCAGAATCTGTCCATACCCAAGAAACCTAATAGTATACTGTATATCAGTGTTGTTGCAAAGAAGTGTCCGCTATACCTAAAATGACAAAAAAAAAGTTTGGTTTAATGCATGCATAAACTTGATTAATATTTTTAGTATAGTCTAAAAAAAGAAAATGCTTCATCAAAAGAAAAGTTATTATGTTTCACAATGAAAAGGCCCAATGGCTAAATGATTATCCAATCCAATCTGTGCTACCTACCCCTCTAGCAATTAGAAAACATTTTACATTACCCATTGGTTGATAAATCTTTTTTTTTCTATTTTACTTCTCTAATCCATTTATAACCTTTCTATTTCTACTATATTATGATTACATTAAAAATATACCCACACCTCAAAAATAAGCCAATTTTCAAATAAATGCTTCTAAATTAGCATTCCTTAGCTATCATTTTAACTTTCTTCAAACTTGTATGAATTTGATCATAGCCCCAAAGTGCCTATGCATTAAATATGTAATGTCTGCCATTCGTCCAACAATTAGTCAACATATCACTCTCCTTGACAAAAAAAAAAGTTTATTAAAATGTCTAGGAATGCTATTTTAGTGAACTCAGAATCATTAACCCTGCTCTTTTTTAAATGATTACATTTCAACCTCAAGAAGATTTGAATTATTCTTTCATTTGTGAATAGTTTGCGTCTAATGCTCTTGGTTATGCCAGGCAGTCAGAGCCTCAATTAAAGCTAATCACAAGTCAAATAACTTTGTAGATTTACAGGGTTGCCATTATTTTCTTATATCCTTGCATATTACTATCTGTTCAGGCTATAGGCATATGTTCTAATCAGGCTAATAAGTTAGGAATGAGGAAGGTAAAATTTATATGAAATGTACCCACATTTGTGTGGAGGGAGAGTGGAAAACTATTTGTAAAAAAAACCTACACCCTCAGTGCACCCGACCAAGTTTAGAACCCTGATCTCCCTAGTCTAGTCTATAGCAAGAGTAGCCCCAAGGTTTCTTCTAGTATAAGGTTCCTCATGCTTTCCAGAAGGACTTCCCATTTTTTCAGACTCTTTGTTGATAAGTGAATATAATTTCATTTTGAATTAAAGTGACTATCGTGAGTTGTATAAGAGGATTATTTGACCTTTATGGAGAAAAAATATATGCAGTCATAATGGAGCTCAACGTTTCAGGAAGAAAGGGAGTAGAACATGAAATGTTTGAATGAGTGTATTTTAGTCATTAATTTTTTTTCTTCAAAATAAGGTTTTATTTCAATTTGGGTGAAGTGTCTTAAAATTCACAAATAATCTAAAGACTTTTTTTTTTAATTCCCCGCATATTTTCTGTTTTTTGCAGATATAAAGTTCCCAGAATTGTCCCAGTTTATCTGGTATTTAGACACCCTGATCAAGGTTAGTTTTAATGTTGAACTAAGAATAGATGCATTTTAAAATAAAATATGCAAAAATGACCACACTAACCTGACACAAGGAAATCCACCGCGTCCAAATGATCGATTACCATGGCATTCAATATCAGGAAGAACTGTGCAGTTCACCTTTGCTTTGTCAACATCTTCATAAAGATAACCACCAAACTAACAACAAATAGCCATACATATTTAAAACAAATTTTATAATGTTATAAATAATAAAGTTAATTTTGAGTGATGCCTTATTGGGTTTTATAATCAGTTTCCATGGTAATTTTTTTTATTTTTTAGGTATTTAACAAAAACTTTCTGACCGACTGATTATATTAGCATATGAAAATTTTCTATGAGTGAAAACCAAAGGACCTAACAATTTTGCATGGAAAGATATTTTCATATATCTTAAAGGGTTCTTTTTTACATGCCCCAATCAACATGAGATTGATGACTTTAATTCGCCTTCGAAGGAAGTTTAGCTATCTACTTATTTTCATCGTTCAAGAAATATCTAAAAAAAGAAAATTCTTTTTAAAGAAATGCACTATTTTTTATAAAATTTTAATCTAATAAGGAGCTTATATGGCTTTACTTATGGTTCAAACTATATTAAAATTAAGATACAAGTACAAATTAGAAGAATGTGTTACCATTAAAACACTTCAGAGAGCTTCTAGTGGGGTTTAATATTAATAATTTTTCCTAGCCTTCGGTAGTTATGGTGTCATGTTGCAAAAAAAAAGCACTTCAGATAGCTTCTAAAGGTGTTTAATATTCAGAATTTGTCCTAGCCTCTGGTTATGTTAAAATAAAAGAACATTTCAAATAGCTTCCTGAATTGTTTATCATTTATAATTTTTTCTAGCTTCCGGGTACTGGGGGATGTGCTCCTCCCCTCTCCCCCTCTTGAAATTATTGGCTGGCTACGGCCTTGAAAAGCAGCAATTACATTCAAGATATTGGGTGCATTCATTGCTGTAAGAAAGATTTAAATATGGTGCATTCATTGCTGTAAGAAAGATTTAAATATGGTGCATTTAATAATCCATGGCGTACACCCGAAATAGAGCTATATCAAGAGAGTGGCCAGCGCTGTTAGCAATAATAGTGCCAACATTTACTAAGAGAGGGTGGCATGTGGTCAGCACAACAAACCCTCCTGTTGACAATCTCATTTTACTAGACCGGAGCTGCTAATTATTTATTTATGAAGCTCCTCATTTGTCCTCGCAAGGCTGAGTTTGACCCCATTTCAGATCCACCGCTTCACAGAAAAATTCTGGAAGTGCCACCACTTTTACAACAAATAATTAAATAAACACAAAATTAAAACAAAATTAAGCAGAAATTTTGACCCTTCTGTGATTTGATTAGTATTTCTAGTGTAAGCTAGCTTTAGGCTTCAAAATTGTGAAATATGCAGACAAACTTGACAAAGAGTTTTAAAGTAAATATATAATTATTATTATTACTACCGGATCGGGTTATACGCACTTACGCTAATGTGTTATGGTAGGGTGATTGTGAGATTAAATGGAGGACCTACAGTTTAACGTGGAATCTAAACCACGATGGAGGCCTGGCATTCCCCACATTCACAAGTTGTGTAAATATATAAGGTTTCAATAATAAATTTTAATTTTGTATGCATTGTCTCAATAGGTAAACATACTTAAACACCTCAGATAACATATTCTTTTGAATAAACATGAAATAACACTGAAACATAAGATTTAAAAAACAAAATTTAACTAAAAATAAAACCATTTTTACAGGGCTCTAGTAATACAATTATAAACACCAAAAATTTTACATCAAATGTGAAAAAAAACCTCTGTTGATAGTGATTAAACTTTTTTTTGTACAGTCCCATTTCAAAGGCAAGACAAAGCACATAAAAAAAATCACATTTTAGTATTCTTTAGAAATAATAATTCTCCAAACATTGGGTAAGGTAGACCCTGGACTAGTATAAGATTCAACACACAACTCTTCATTGGATGCAGCAACAATACTAGTCGAGGCTTATGAATGTTTGACAGTGGAATAAACTTGATGGCAATTCTCTTGATTTTATGTTTGTGATGATAATGGACCTCCAACAGTTTGATTTCCATGTGGTGTATTATACTGGCACCATGAAACTTGAGAGTATTGTGGATAAATTTGACTACGTATTTTGATAGTTTGTCTTAATAAATTCTTAATCAATTCCATCACCTTGTTTTGAAAATTGACAATATTTTCTACAATTGGAGATATGCCCTTAAAAAGCATTATTCTTTTTTGGTCCTGTTCCAATTGAAGCATGAGTCATCAATTTTTGTCTAATTCATTGGTAGCCTATAGTAGTTCTTTTGTTTTTTGACGGTTATTCATTATTTCTATAATTATTTTTTTCTCTCTTGTGTCTTGTTTTGGGTGTTAGCAATGGCAGCATTATCAAAAATATTTGAAAAAGTCTGTCAATTAGTTGCTGTTTTTTGCTGAGATAATAAGTAGTTCCTCATAAAACATGTAATATGTGCTTTTTCTTTGCTCCAGCTTAGTTTTTTGCTCCTCATTTAATTCTTGTGGCATTCCATCCAGTTGTCCCTAATGTTATCCCATTCTTTCGTTACCAATTTTCCTGAAAAATATTATTTTTTATTTAATTTTTTTGTTTCAAATAGGCCTACTTGGAAACCGGAAATACTTTCTCCAACCTCCATTCTACTCGCGTTTATTAGCAACTCAGAGTTAATATTAAATTCTGCACTCATTTTTACAAAAGAAAGAAAACCTTAAAAACCTAAGGAAACACTACAACATTTTTCAAAGCCCAACTGTTGACTGTAAGTTTGCCGGCTCGTGGACATGTCGACAGGTTGATACATATCTCACTGCAAACATGGCATACTGCCTGTCGTCTCTACAGTGGAAAGCTGGTTTTACAAACGCCATCGTATCCAGAGAATTTGCTGTGCCGAACAGACATGTATATAAAATAATGTAGTAGAACCCCATTATTAATACGATTAGTTTGCCGGGACAGTGGACAATGAAAATTCTTCTCATGAACAAGAGGCTTTATAGGAACACAATTATTGTCAATGTTTCAAAGTGATGCATTTACATTGAAACTTAGTCACAAATAAATTGCTGAAAATTGTACTTTACCAAAAACTTAATCTTGTTTGAATGAGTAGCTGTTAAAATAGTATTATTATTATTACTAGGTATTTGGTCTTACAGCAGGTCCATTCCTTTTGTCAGTGAACTTAAGACTACCAATGCACCCTGCCCTCTACTTCCTCCTTCAGCTTAAACTTACGCTGTCAGAAATAAAAACACCTATGAAATGTTATTAGCTTTGAAATACAGTGTATGACTATCTAAATCTAAAAAGATCCAAGGGTAGCCTTTATAAACTTGCAGATAGTGTTAAATAAGTGAATAAGTTGACATAAGAAACTTTTCCATACCTTTAAACAACCATAATTATTAGCTGCCTCTTTGGCAGACACATTTCTATTATGGTCAATTGGTTCTTCACATTCTAAGAATTCTATTGGTCTGTAAAGAAAGAAATTGACACATGTAAAAGGATTTTATTAAAACTAAACTTTGGTTATTAACAATATGGTTGTGTTATAGTCATTAATGAAATAATTTTTTTCGAGAGAGTATCTATAATAGACCTACACACATATGTATATCGTTATTATATTATTATGCTTTATCTGGATGAACATATATGAAAATCTCAAGTTCCAACTTTCAAGGCATGTTAATCAATATGGGTGAAAGGTCACCTAGGCAAATTAATCTTTTTCTTATAGGCCCTAAAATCGTAAAGTTTTTATCAAATTCTTTTTGTACTGGTTTAGTTTCTGTAACTTTTCTATTTGCAAAACTGACGTTATTGCAAATATCAATATTTTGTAAAAATATGTGTTGAAATAAGACAAAACAATGAACACTTAATCACTCGCCAAAGACTTGTGTGCACTTTATTATATGTTAATCCTAGATACTGTCATGATTGTTTTTATTCCTCTATGATGTTGTTTACTCTTCTTGCTACCGTTGCTATGCACAAATAAAATGTATCAACAAACTAATAAATTAGTTCTTACGATATAATTATTCTTTCAATTACTACAGGTTATGGGCCCAGACATGTGCTCAAAATAAAATATGAAGTAACTCATTCTAATACTGCTGTAAGTTATTGTAGTTTAAATGAAAGTATTAAGTTGTGCTCGTCGATTGTGAAAGTGTTCTAGTTCACGCTGCTAGTTAAACAATAATTTTTGTCATGGCAAATTTTGTAAGATATCGTATCGAGCCACTTAAAAAGGATAACTATGATACTTGGAAGCTTCAAGCACAAGCAGTTTTGATAAGAAATGGATTATGGAAATATGTTTCTGGTCAAGAAAAATGCTCCACAACCAATGATGCTGATATAATGAAATGGAAGGAACAAGATCTCAATGCGAGGTCAGATCTTACCTTAATTATATCGCCCAGTGAACTTAGACATATTAAGAACTGTAAATTTTCAAAAGATGTGTGGGATACATTTTCAAAA
>CABFOV010000976.1:65497-112649 GCA_902141375.1 Timema poppense
TCAAGTAATCTTCTTCAATTTTCTTTGTGCGTTTGCATCGCGCCTACCATTCCTCTTTCGTTTAAAAATTTTTCCTCCTTTAGGCTTGTAACGGTGTTTACGTTGAATGTAACATTATTTTTAGAAATATAGTCCTTTACCAGTATGGCAGTGCTCACATCAATTCTATGGGGCTGAGACCAGGATGGTATGAGGGTAGATGCAGACCAGAATGTCCATACTTTGCTAGTAGTGTATCTATGGTTAATGGTATTGGGGAATAAATACTAGATCTTTATTGAACAATAAAACCAAACTTAAGGGTTTTCTAGTAAATACTGTTTCACTCTTATTGCGATTGATACCCGTACAGTAATTGATAATATTCCCATATTGAGCTAGTGATCACCACGTTTTAGTAACAGTAGAATCACTAATATTTCTCATCGGGATCTATTAGTAAGGCTAAAGAGGGCAAATAACAGAAGGGGGGAAACAGAGGATGCGTGACCAAATAATAAAAGAAGGGGGAAACAAAGGAGGTATATACATACAATATATATATATATATACATACTTTATTTCCCCCCTTTTGTATACAATATATATAATATATGTGTACATACATATTATGTATATATACCTCTTTTGTTTACCCCTTATGTTATTTGGCCTTTCTAACTTTACTTAGATGTCCCGATGAGAAAGATTCGTGTCCTTGTCAATATTTTTTTTAGCAAGCTAGAAGTCGAGGTACATCCACACCCAAATTATTATAATTTTCAGTGTAGCATTATTTCTCCCCTCTTTTTATACTCCTTCCATCGTCACGCCCCTTGAGTCCAGTATTGTCCAAGTGACTGAACTAGTATTGGCACAAGTAGAGGTGGTGGTGGGAGAGGTAGGTAAGGGAGAAAGTTCCTTTTAGTTGGTATCCCAACGTGTGGCCCGATTTAAGAGACAGAGAAGGCTAAGGGGCTAAGATAATCTGTTTTATTAATATTTGTGGGTATAAAATAGTGCTAGGTTTAAAAAAAAACTATAGTGTATTGATGTGTGCAATTTTATTGGCTAGGATAGTTCTATTTTAATTTGTGTTTGTGCCAACTATTTGTCTAGGATATATGCTGATTTTTATTAATGTTTTGATGTGTAGAGAATTTGGCTCTTAATGAATGGAGGGCGGGTATATTCTGTAGGGATAGTGGTTTGATATTGGTTGGCATAGCTAAAGAGTTTTCTGAAAGAAGAAATCATTTTTGGGGGAATTTTTACATCATGGCTCGTTACATGGGGAGTGACGACGATATATTTTTTGGCAAAGAGATTTCAGTGCTAGAAATTCAAAAAGCACCGGAACTGGGAACCAAACGAAAGGAGGTTCTGGTTCTGGTCCTGTCAGGGAAGGCGCATGACCTAAACACGGAGGCATCTCCAAAACAGGTTTCAAGCGAACCGGGAGTACGTGGGTGGGACTTGTCTCAGCTGACAGTTTTATTGAATGGTATACGCAACGGCACCGAGTCATTGATGGCCAAATTGGAAGCCAGCAACAAATCACTTAAGGCCAAAATGGAGGCCAACAAAGAGGAATTGTATGCCAAAATAGACTCCAACAACGAGTCACTGAAGGCTGAAATAAATCGAACGTTACAGCCAGTTATGAGGGAACTTGATTTGAAGATAAAGGATCTAGTAATTTCAGTACTAGTGAATCGTGATCATATAAATTCGGTTTGTAGGGGAATCCAAGATACGAAGATCCATTTGACTATGTTGTTCCAATCAGACCACGAAGATTTGGATAAGAGGGTGCCTTCTGTGAATGGCAAGCTTCCTGACCTCCAATGCACACACAACTATACTTGTTTCAGTTGGTTGCACACAAATGATAATATTCACGTATTTACCAAAACAAATCTTACATTTTGGGAAATGTGTTTTTGGCCAGCCCGTGCCGTAAGAGAAGAAATAGCCAAGTTCAAAATGACGGTATTGGAACATGTACTTCCGGCCTACAACGCACATACAAATATAGTTATTTCATTTGTTGCACTCAATTGATAAGATTCACGTTTCCCCCTTTAACGCATGTCCCTTTTCGGGAATTCATTCACGGCCATGTCATTGCGATAAAGAAAAAAAAGATTTCCCATAATCAACAAAAACATTCCTCACTTTTATAGAAACATGTGGTGCCCAATCCACAACAATTTAAAGCCACGTGGAGAGTCCCGTTCGACAACCGCATGAATATGACTTTGATTTTGTAATCATAATCCATGCGTGTGTACGTGTGTTCTTAGCCTTGATTCTTTTTTCGAGATAGTTTTATGGAAGCTTAAACTGGCTCAAACATTAGTTATGATTGAGTCTGACAGACAATATCCACCTTTTTATGACAAAAAATATTCTCACTACGTTACTACTCCGATTCTCGACAAGTGGGCATGACTATGTAGACCTAAGCTAGGCTTATTTTAATCAGAACTCTTAAAACTGAGTTTTGTTTAATTAAAATTTCTTAGAATTCATCATCATTATCACCATGTGTTTCCAGCCTGTGGCTGGATAAGTTTGGTAAAATGTCTCCATCTTCCCCTATTATTCCACCATTTTTCTCCTCTGGTTGCTTCCAATCTTCTCCTCCCACTGGCACACTTTCTTGTATCTACTTCTCCTATCTGTTTCTTGGCCTCTTTTGTGCTCTTTTCCAAAATACTTTATCTCCATCATTCTCTTCAGTATTATTTCCTTTTATCCTCATTAAATGAGCATACCACCTCAGCCTTGCTTCCTCTCATTTATCATGTAGTCCCTGGAGCCCCACCCCTTCCCGGGTAACTTAATTCCTAATCCTGTCTCTCCTCTTAACAGCTAACATGCTCCTCACAAACCTCATTTCCATGGCCTCCACTTTTTCAATTCTTTCTTACATTAAATGTCCATGTTTTTGCTGCATACTTAACTATGGGTACAATTTAGGCCATATAATATAGCACTTCCTTATACTTCAATGGCACTTTTCTTCTCCATGGCAGGTCTCTTACACACCTATAAAACCACTCCCCCTACTGCCTTCTTACTAGATCCTCTCTACTCCCAAAATTCACCTCATTTACACTTCCAAGATATTTTACACTCTGTATATTTCTCAGATCTCCTCCAGCCAACTTTATAGCTTTACTAGACCTTTGTAGGTAATTATGTATGGTTGTGTTGACAACACTGGTGCAGCAAGGATTCTTTTGTGTGTGTGTGGCGGGAAGTGGGGGGTGTAGCAAGCGGGTTCCATTGGGTTTTTCCGCGTGAAAATTTGATGCAAATGCATTCAAAGAAATACAATAATATCCTGAATAATTAATAAAATTGGTCATAATCCTGAATTTATGTATACTGCTAGATTATACAAACATACAAGTTTCAATAAATTGTGTTTTGGAAATTTGATTTATAAAATTATTTTATGAGCTAAAATCTAAAAATTCAAATAAGAAACTTGCACCAACTCTTAACTTCCAAAATCATTTTTGAACTAGCATACAAGTTTCAATAAATTGTATTTTGAAAATTTGATTTATAATAATTTTATGAGCTAAAATCTAAAAATTCAAATAAAAAACTTGCGCCAACTATTAGCTCCCAAAATCATTTTTGAACTAATTCACTCTAGGCTTATGTTAATTTTCCTTGGTTTCATAGAAATTGCATTGAGAATTTCATCCTTCCCATATGAAAAAATCATATCTAGCCAGAACTGGTCCATATCTGGAGCAAATCGAGCATTTTCCCACATGGGTCCGTAACAAACACCTCTGGGTGCATGTACATGAAGGCCATTAAGTAGGTCTTCATTTGTAGAGTTTCTCATGTATGATTTCAAAAGCCTTAGGGACGAGAAAGGGGTAGGTGCGTAGCGAAGTCTGGGGGGTTCAACTCTGAACCCCCACTCGGGTGTGCTAGTGGTTGACAATATGTCATTATGTGACCATGGTGCTCACATGATAATATGGTCACATAATACATAACTGAAACATATACCCATGTGGAAAAATCGTATCTGGCCAGAACTGGTCCAGATATACCAAGAACTGGGCAATTCCAGTTCTGGCATTTTTCCACATGGGTATAGATGGTATATGCTCAGCAGTGTATGTACTAATTGACAATTGTTTGTAACTGGCAATATACTATGTGTAAGACCAATCTTCAATAAAGTTGTAAAGTTTATCAAGCCACTGATATAATTGTTCAAATGTTAAAAGCTATAACCCTGTCCTCATTCTTATTAATCAATAACTATATACTTTACCGTGCTAAATTTCACTCCACACCTTTTCACTTCCTCATTAAATTCCTGTAGCTGTTCTTTTAGTTCCCATTCCTTCTCCTCACATACCATCAAGTGTCAGCAAACATAATGGCTTTCATTCTTTCTTCTCCGAGTTTTCTCGCCACCTTGTTCATGAATCATGACCATTTCCTTCACCATTACAAATAGTAATGGTGAAAGGGCACTCCCCTGCTTCACTCCATCCTTTCATTCTCCGTCTTAACATAATTCCTGTTATCCTCATACATGCTTTTCACTTTCATTACAACTCCTTTTTCCACTTCGGCATACTCCACAGTTTTACAAACTTTATTTATAGCCATGCTATCATGTGTTTTCTCCACATCCATAAATACTATTACCAAATCTTCCCCATATTCATACCTTATTTCCATCAGCTGTCGTATGGCAAAGATTAAGTCATTAAGTCTATTGTAGACCTCTGTTCCCTAAATTCATGCTGTTCCTTTCTCTGCCTTATTTTCATTTTATCTCTAACTATCCTTCCCAGTCTTTTCTCATATATTTTTGTACAGTGGCACATTAGCATTATCTCCCTATAATTTGTACACCTCTTCCAGTCTCTTTTCTTGAAAAGCGACACTATAGCTCCCTTTTTCCAGTCTCCCGGTACCTTGTTCTCCTTCAAAACACTCCCAGCATCCTGTATAACAATTATATACCTACTTCACATGCTGCTCTTATCATTTCCACAGTCAGTTCATCTACACCCGATATTTCCCTTGTTTCATCCTCTTTAATGCATCCTCCTCGTCTTTCCTCCAATTCTGTTAAACTCATTCCTTTTCTCTTCTGGGTTGAACATTTTCTCAACATATATCTCATCCATAGTTCCTTTTCTTCCTGTCCTGTCTTCAACGTTCTTCCCCTCTTCATCTATCACTCTAACTTATCCTTTCTCACTTGGCTATATAGCACCTTCTTACTTACATGTCCCGTTCCAGTATTTTGTCCATTTTTGCAGCCAATCTTTCCTAGCTTCCTATACAACTTGCTTCGCTCTTTTATTCTCCTTATATTCTTACTTTCCTCATTCCTATTCTTAAAACTCCTTCTAGATGCTTTATTCTTCTCCTCTACTGCTTCCTTTACCCTGTCGTTCCACCAGAGTGTCTCCTCACACATATCCCCTCTGCCGCTCCCACCAGACTGTTCTTAAACCTTTCCCATTCGACCTCTACACTTTACATCTCATCCTTAGGTATTAAGTTAATTTTTGCCTCTCTCAGGTACAGATATCTTTCCTCTTCAATCTTTAGCATCCACAAGATTTTTTTTTTTGTCTTAGTAACTTTCTCCTAAATTTCCATCCTTTTATAACCACCACCAACAATCTGTGGTCACTATCTAAAAGGACACACTTGATATTACCTTAACATTTAAGGTCTACCTTTTCATTTCTTCATCCATTATAAAGTAGTCTATCACTGACTTTTGTTCACCACCCCAACTGTATCTAGTTATCTTATGACATTCTCGTTCTTTATTATACTTGCTATTTACAACTCTAATTTTATTTCTGGCACCTAACTCCAAGAGCCTTCTACCTTCCTCTTATTTAAATATAATACCAAAGTACCAGACTCATTAAACACAATAAACATAGTAAGTTTTAATAAGTACATTTTTATTTAAGAACAGGATACATTTAAAATATGTGGAAAAGTAATAAACAAAAATAAAGTCTCCAAGTTTCCATGAAATTGTAACAAAGCTGCAATAGTAAAAATTATGATTTTTAAAATGCAGGCTGCTTTATTTAAAAATTAAAGAGTAAATTTTACAATGATAATATCTTGAAATCGCTAAAGTAAATAAAATTTTCTCTAATGACGTAAAATTGTATGAATATGTTACAGGAAAGTGTGATTTAGGCCAAATGCAATATGGCTTTCAAAGTGAAACAATTACAGCTTACACTTCTGCCACTAAACAAAGCGGTGGCGGTTACCTTTTCAAGGAAACCATCCCCTTACAGCAGATTTAATTCTGTTTAAAAAAAACCTCTTCAGTAGGAAATGTGATTAGCGCAACATAACTTCTCAAAGGCATACATGGAGAAAAGTAAAGTCGAATTCTGTTATCTTTTACAATTTTTCTTCATTTTATTTTGGTTTACTCTTTTAAAGAACTGTGTCATGTTTCACATTTCTCTAGAATAGTTCCAAAAGGGTGTATTCCAGATCAAGCTATGGGGGAAATAAAGGTATAATTTTGTTTAGTGGCAGTCACAGCCATCTCTTATCTATTGGCTGGACTGTAAAGTGTGTTCAATTAATAGTGAAAATCATACTATGTTTGTTCCTATCACTATCGTATACCCTACCCCTTCTTCCTTAAATGCATTGCATACACATGATACATTTTGAGAATAATAATGTTTATTCCTACTTGAATAAAGGGATATGTTATTAAAGTAAAAATATCAATACTTTATTATTTAAAGTATTAAAAGAAAAGTATCGTTAACGTATATATGATCAAAGAATAGTATTGATAACAGTAGGTATCAGTATCAAAGGGAAAAGAATGAGCAAGATATATTATCCAAATATCATGTGTTTTTAGTGTTGTCATTAACTAAAATGTTGTTTTTTTATATATATTTATACTGTTTGTACTGATTTAATAAAAATATGATAAAGTATATTAAATACCTACAAATAATAATGTTGTAATCATAGTTTCTGAACATAGAAAAAATAACTTTTAATTGTGCTACTATGGTGCCCGTTTAAAAATATTATATAACAAATACAAATCTATACAATATGAATGATTTTTTTTATACTAATTCAATACCAAGTACCTAAACGAGTAAAAGTTTCAAAACAACAGTATCGAGTAAAACAGCATTGGTATTGAAAGGAAACCGTAAATATTCGTAAAGTATCAATACTTTTTCTACATTTCTGGTTAAATGTCTATACACACAAATAGTAAGTGTAATTGAATGTTTGTATGTGATACTATATTCTTGCAACTTGAACAACTAGGTTAATCTTACTATTGCACATACAATGTTTTGATTATTTGTATTTATATTGGAATTCATAATTTTATTTTTCCAATTAATCAAACAAAGCTTGTGTTATTTTCTTGTCCAAAGTGTTCTAAATATACACGTACATTTGCAAACTTATGAGATTTGTGTGTTCTAAACACACAAACAAGATATTTAGAGACGTATATAATACTGTTTAGAAAACTCTCTCATAAGTTCGTATTCCATGTTAGCCAATGGAATGGAATAAAGCATCTGTATGCTTAGGTTTGAATTTTACAATAAGAGTTGATAATAACAATATATAAAACACAAATAACTAGATCTATTATATTTGAATGAAGATACAGGAAGTGTGGATAGAAACATATAAAAGAAACAAACACAATATGGCTTTTACACTGAAGAGATGAACACAGTTCACACTTTACATTGCTGCCATTTGTCAAAGAGGTAATGGCTGGCTCTTGAAGAAAATTGATCATTACCGCCCAATCCCCCAACCCAGGTTTCATTTTATCAGAACTTATGAGGGTGGGAGTGTGAAATATATAACGCAACTTTCTATTATTTCTTTTTTGTGTGTTTTTTTGGTTTATTCTTTTAGGAAGTGGTATTGCATATTAGAAACAAATTACCTTACCCAATATAGAACAGCGAATTTATGATGAATGCAGCAGCATTCACTTGGAAATTAGGGGAAGCCACATTTTAGAATCTAAACAGACATCTACTGTTCCTTCAAGGTGTCATTTTTTGTTTTGCTTTTCTTTTCTGATTAAGGTTGCACAAAGCATATAAGTTAAATGTTTACTGAGTAGCTGCCCAAAAATAGATGATTACAAGTTAGCATATAATACACAAAGCACAACTACTGTTTGGCACACGTTTCCAAGTATTTTATGTAAAATTTGAGTGTATTTCAATTAAGGGTTCAATTCTTAAAATTAACAATTTTATTTTTAGACATACATTACTCTAAAAAGTTAGGACTTCTGTACTATTAATAATCCTTCCCTGCTGCTTAGGTTTAAGCTGTGTACTTGCTTGGTGAGTAGCAACGATTAATAATTTATTTTTTCTCCACTGTACTTACATTTATTATAAATTTGTAAAATGACATCTGGACACAGGAATTCAACCCTGGAATTTTGGCTCAGTGAGCCAATGCTCTACCACCGAGTTATCCAGGAAGCATCCTGTATTCTGGGTCATTCTTCACTCATAATAAAAAGGCAGAGTCTGTGATGGACATATGTCTACATTTGTAACCAAAAGATAATTTCCATCATCTAAGCTTCGCTACTCATATAAAATTAATTGCTTATCCTCTACAATACTTGAAGTTTCCTGAAATCTTAACTTGAGCATAAATTACTTTAAGCTGGTTACACAATTGTTTAATTGCAATTTAAGTATAAGTTATTAAAATCAATATATTTTAACTGCACATTTTTCGGTTTGAAAACTCTTCATCATACTAGCCATTAGATGGTGTTAAACCTAGTTTCTAAGAACAATAATAGGAAGTAGCACTGAAATCATGTTAACCGTTAAAATAATATGATTCAGTCTACCATCAAAAGAGTGTGGCAAGTGTATGTTTGTCGAGGTGATGACGCAAGTATCCTTGAGATTATTCAAATAGTCCTAATCAATCAATTAGGTTAAAGTGGTGTAAATTGAAAACTCTCTAATATTAATAAATAGAATATATTGACTAAATTTTGACAAATCATTAACAACGTTCATGATTAGCGATAAACGAAAAGATCTAACAATAAATCACCGTGTGTGATGAATTAATGGCATTGGGAATAGTTATTATGTTAGGTATAAAGCAATGTATATGTACACATTTTATGAAAATGGTATTAAAAATATTTAAAGTATTTTTATTTTGTTAGTAATATGTAAAATATAATATTATTTTACATTTTAGAAACTGTAACTGATTTTAGATGTATGTGAAGCTTTGCTAAATTCAATTTTGCTCAAGTGTTATCAACTTTAACTTCACTTATTATTGGCACCGCGTCTTACAACCCATTCAGGTTATAAGCAAATTTCACTTAGAAAAATATTATAATTTCAAAGCTACTCAAAAGATAATTAAAAAAATTAACAACTAAAACAATAATATATCTTCAATTTTCAACAGTTTCAGTTTTTATTTACTATAACAATACCTCGCTCTTTTAACGAAAGTCAAAGCATAGCTTTTAATTAGTTTTCAAATGCATTAGGCACCCCAAAAAATGGATGTAACTAATTATATAACACTTTTTAATGCATGCAACAGTTGAGCACTATATTAACCCTGTCATTATACTGTTATCACAAAAATAACTATAAGTTGATTACAGTATAACCACAAAAATAATATAGTTTGGTTATTTTAATCACAAAAATATGGAAGTGGCATTAATATGTTTTATTACAAATAAAAAATTTTAAAAGGAATAATATGGGGTGCAGTATTGATGAAATGCAATGAAATAACAAAACAAGCGAATAAATTTGGAAGCTTGGTTATAATAAGTGAAACCCGATAAAAAAAAAGCAAAGCAACAAAAGGCGAGGTATTGCTGTACATTACATATTAGTAATGTTCACTGCACAAATTACACAGTTGTGTTCAACAATGAGCATAACATAACAAGTATAAATTATGTTAAAGATGGATTGTAATGAATTAGATGTATACAAATATCTACCAAAGCTGAGAATACATTTTTTAAATTTTAGTTTCAGCTTCAGAAATAATATTTATTGTATTCAATTCAGCTTCACATTGTTTTTATGAAGGAAAATTAACTTAACAGATCCTGTCCGTAGGGGTAGTTTTCACTTATATAAACAAATAAAAACTAGCTCACCAATTTGTTATATTCTATATATATTTATGTTAATTAATATTTTTACAAAATAAAAATATAAAAAGATAATGTATGTGATAATATAATATCTAATGCTATTCAAATTCAAAATAAAGACTGAATCACTTTTAAAATTAACAATAGTTGGTGGGGCGGGTTTTATTAGCTTTGTACTATAATAAAAACTTATAAAAAATAATAATTCATGAATGCAAAAATCACAGGGGTACCACTCACTGTAAGGATTAATTCATACATTTTATAACCATTCATCTGATCAGGTACAATAGACTAGCTGAGCTTTTAACAACTACAGTAATTAAAATCTTTTTCAAAATGCTATTCTATATCTTAGTGTATGTAATACAGTGGTTTCCAAATTTTGCTGAGCTTGATCCAAATTTTTGTCTCTGTGATCATCGCAACCCCTTGTAACTCACAAGCATTCAAATTCTAGTTAAAAAAAGATTACCGTGACTTACTACCCATCCAAACTATTTGTATTATTTACATTATTGGGGTAGTTAGAATTTAGAGAAAATATACCCTTAACTTATTTACTTGGAGGGACAGGGGTAAACAGTTTAGGGACAATCTCACTCACAACATCCCGCCAGAATTCAAATCTTGACCTCCCAGTCACCAATGAGCCAAACCAAACGATTGTGTTGTTAAATCCATTGGCCCACAGTATAGCTAATGTGACTAAGGTGTTGCAAAAGGAAATCAAGGAATCCTACGGGTATTCTGGAAGATAAGCTAACACGAGAATGCTACAGTAAACTAGGTCAAAACACAAGTATCAAAGTTGGATGACCAAAAGAAAACTAACCTAACAATTTGTATAATTTTAATAGCTTACATAGAGTCATAATCTCAAAAAGCATTGCAACCCCACTCAAAACATGCTGCTACCCCTATGTTGGAAACCACTGGTGTAGCAGGAAGTCAAATCTACTAATAGAATTCTGGTAGAAATAAGAGTTTAGAACGTACAAACATATTGTTTTACATTCAAACTAAAGGTTCTGGGTGTGAGTTGCATTGAAAAAATAGTCACTTTCGATATTTTGGCTGTAATTACAAGAGCCATCATCTTAAATGAGTGACAAAAAAAAGTTATGCGGACAAGAACAAGTAAACTTATAGACTTGACTGGTAATTCCACTCGACACCATCAGAGTTAATCTTTGTTATGATTGGTTGGTATTGACCCCTTGTCAATAATCAATACTGGTTATTCTTTTTAATCCTGTATAATGATTTTTTTACTATGACTTTGCATCAATATTATCAATCAAACCTATATATTGACCTCAAATTCTTGTCCACACAACTTTTTTCACCACTCAGTCTAGATGATGCCATCGAAACTACAATCAAAACATTCAGTTGTTAATATTTCTTCAACGTGACTCACCCCCAAGAACATTAGTTTTGATTCAAACACTGGTTGCGAAAGCCTCAAAACATATTTTTCACAGTCTTTAATGTCAGCACACCCTTATTTAGAGATATATTATAGGTATTGATACTGATTTATTAGAGTTGACAGCTGCTGATCATAATACTTCATTTATGAATGTATGAAAGTAGCTTGAATAGCTGTTTTAACTATCACATGCTATCCTTCATACTATAATCCTACCATATAGCTAATTCTATTCCTTTATCCTTGTACCATTATCCATTCCTTTGTCTAGTTTGACCAGACAGACTAAAAAAGACCCAACCATAGTGTCCACATAACATAGGACACGTAAAAACAGCTTTATATTTAAAGTTTAAGCTATTCATATAATAATCACAATAATAAACACAAATTATTGTGCGGAGATCAAAGAGAGCAATATTCTTTATAAGGTATCTATGCCGCTTGTCTTGTTTCGAATGCTGAACAAGTCTGATCAATCTTCTTCCTGAAAAGAGACAAGAACAGTTAGGCCTAATTATTTATTTTTTTAACCTTATTTTTCTATTAATTTGGGCTAGCCACATCTTTACTTACATAAATGGGGTGGATATGAGGGCAGTAGAATTTAGATTATTTATTTTCGGTACTTAACGTTCACTTTCTAAACTGTCTGATCAGTGCACAAGAATGTCTATGTGCGAAAGCTAAAGAGCCTACCAATTTTTCTGGTAAAGGTATTTTCATATACTTTCTGTGGTTCTTTAACATGCTTTAAAAGCAACATGGGACTGAGAGCCTTACTTTCAATCTGAAGGAAAATGTGCTAGGGATATTTATTGCCAAGAAAAATATGTCGACCCCAGCGGGGTTTGAACCCACAAACATCAGGTCGTTAGGTGAGCACTTTACCCCAAAACTACCGAGGTTGATGTACCCACATTTATGCAGAAAGAGAATTTGAAACTATTAAGAAAAACCCCCTCTAAGTAAAAATGACTGGGATTCAAACACCAACCTCATCATCAACAACCCAGAATGCCTAGTGTTTGATTCTCGTACCCATTGATGAGTATATTTACAATATTCATAAAGTATTCATTCCTCGCATATTTTATCAATTCTGAAGCAGGAACTATTAAATCCCACAAATATTTAAACCAGTTTGTATAAGAGTTGCTTAGGTGTTGTCAAACAATGCGACCAATGATCTTGACCACAATAAAGGCTATTAAGGGGATTCGTCCAACAAGCTTCTCCTATAATGAATAGGCTATAACATTTTGTCAAGGAATTTTGAACATGGTTGAAGGGGGGGATGGGCAGGTGGAGTGGGAAAGTAAGCTGGGATTGTCAGCTTTTTGTTCACAACAGTGTTGTCATAGCATTACCTCTTTTTTTTACGCTAAGCAACTTTACTGTTATTTAGTAATTTAGATCATGAATGGTCACTGGATGGCTCAGCCGAGAGTTGTGGTCTTGATTTTGAATCCCGGCTACTAAGATTCATAGTATATTAATAATTTAAAATAATTAACTTATTGCACGTGTCGCAAAGTATTTATTGTACCAAATATGATTAGGCCTGTATTTACAAAATGTGTTCTTAGAAAAAAAAAGTTTTACTATGCAATTTAATGAAATAATTTGAGTGGTGAAAGTTTAAGGGTTCTTTTATTATTCTTTTAGCACCGAGTCTTACTACCCGTTCGCAGTATACTCACATGTACGCTAATTAGTTAGGGATTAGTATAGCTGAATTTAGAGGAAGTGCACTAAAATTTGCATAGAGAGATAGTGGGAAACAATTTATAATAAAACTACGCTCTGTACACCTGATGGAGATTGAAATCCAATCTCCCTGTCTTTAACGATCTAGTCTACAACATGAGTGACGCCTCAGAGATCATGATAGCACCAAAGCAGGTTTTAGAGTTCTTTATTTGTAGTTAAAAAAATATATTACTTTTCGTTGTTATTATTTTAATAGTTAACAGAGCTCATGATTGGCATCTTAAAAACCGGCCGAAAAGCTGTAAAAATGTTCGAATGCCACATAGGTCAAGTGGCTTACAAGATTAGGGCCAACTGGCCGATAAGCTTATGCATAAGAATACAAAGTGATCAACAGCCAACTGGTTGACCAACTAAATAAAAATATTTCAAACTTGAGTGTGTCAAGTGATCGACACGTTTAGGACCATTTGATAAGATATACAACTGTTTGACATGAGAGGACCTAATGGTATACAAAAGTCGAGATGGATTCACCAATCGACCGATAAGTTAATACATTGCAAACAACATGTTCGACAACAAAAATCGTAAACGGAAAATAAAAAGTCTATGAAATATTATTTTTTTAATAAAATTTATACCTCTAATAAATACCCAAATTTGTGGTCACCTAGTCCAATGCCTCATTCGCATTCCTTATTCTAAGTATAGCTCAAACAGGGAGTGAGAAGCTATGGGGGAAAAAAAAATTAGTGGATTTTTTTAGCACCGCGTCTTACTACCTGTTTAGGTTATATGCTAATTTTGTGGATTAAAATCATCATTAGTAAGGCATTGATTTTATAAGTTGGTCTTTTTGGGTTAACAAGTTGGCTGTCGATCATTTTGTCCTCATATGTATGAGTTCAATCAGTTGGTATAAGTCATTTCCTACTCGTGTAGCCAGGCCCCGGGACATCAAACAATAGTAGATTATGAACCACTAGTAACCAGGCCCCGGGATATAAATAATAGCAGATTGTGAACCAGTGGTAAAAAGGCCCTAGGACATAAAATATAATATTATGAACCACTGGTAGCCAGGCCCCAGGTAATGAAACCATAGAATATTATGAACCACTGGTAACAAGGCCCTGGGACATCAAACAATAGCAGATTATGAACCAGTAGCAACAAGGTCCCAGGTCATTACACAATAGCAGATTATGAACCAGTGGTAACCAGGCTCCGTGATATCAAACAATAGCAGATTATGAATCAGTGGTAACAAGCCCCAGAGACATAAAATAGAATATTATGAAATAGTGGTAACAAGCCCAATTTCGTGATAAGCTAGATAAGTGCGACCAAGGTCATTTGGTCTCCAAGAACATACATCTGGAAAATCACTCAACATGGCTTCTGCTATGGAACGTTGGGTAGGTGATAACTTGGCTGAGTCTAAATCAAATAAACTAGATGCCTTCTCGCTCCGGGTAGTTTTATCTCCAGTCCCTACCGTCCCTCCCATGACGCATGGCATCAGTAATCCAATATTTGTTCCCCTATATAAAGTCACAGGTTGTGGATGTGGATTCAGCAATCTCACTGGAATAGCCTTGTCCTTGGAAGATACTAAAACGCGGACCACGAAAACTCCATGATTCTCAGAAAAGTGGCTGTTTCTATCACTGTCATCCCCATGTCCGCACTGAATGCTGCTTGTAGCACCAGCTCATGTCTACTCGGTATCACAATTGTCTCTTTCCGAGTCACCTGGCACAATCCGGGCTGTGGTTCCCCTAGTGTTTTATTTAGGGGTACTTCACCTTAACCCACATGCATCATTCCTTTCGAAAGCAAAACATCCCATTTGTTTCTGCATAAGAAGTCAGTGCCTATAAAGCATATCTGTGTCAGTCCCTTTGCAACAATCATTTCCTGTGTTACAAAATAGCTTCCTATTCTATCGAGTACACTCAGTGTACAAGGCACAGTCATATGATCACCACTTGCATTTATAGCTGACCTGTTCGTTGGCTGAAGTTTGCCATTTGACGCTCGTTGCCAAACTTTCTCATCTATGAGGGAAACAGCTGCTCCAGTGTCTTTCAGTAAATTTATGGGCTCGTCCCACAATTTTACCTCCACGGATATGGCCGAGTATGGCTCTACACTTCCTACTACAATGTGGTACTGGTTTGAATCAGAATTTATTGCCAGTGTAGTTTTGAGTACACCCACACGCACTAGTTTTTTTGTTTCTTGTCCTTAATACACTTTTCCCGAACATGTCCCAGTTCAATTCATTGGTAGCAATTTATTTCTTGTCCACGTTGACATTGTTTCATTGTCTGAATGGTACCTGCAACACTTTTCAAAGATTCACAAACATCGTGGACGGCATTCATTGTCTGCATCACCATGTTCATCATTTGTTCCGTTTTGTGATGCTCGTGAGTTACAACGCAAGCGTCACTTGTCTTTATCGGCTGCAATAACTCATCATCTGTGGATACTTGATGCACGCGATGGCTGCCTCCACTTAACCTATAGCTTCCAACTCAAGAGCCAAACTCATGGCAAAGTCAAGCGTCTTAGGCCGCTCCTGCCGAACACAAATTCTTATATCACTCCTGAGAGCTGCCAAGAACTAGTCTCGCGATAATTTGTCCCTTCTTCCCTAATTACAGTCGGGTATGCGTGATTTGCGAGGGCTCTTAAGCTTGTAGCAAGCTCCAGTAGTGATTCGCCAATCCGTCTAGTTCAATTTTGGAACTGAAATTTATCGAGTTCTGGTCTTTCACGTGGATTAAATTTGTCCTCTAACCGCTTCACTAATGTTGCTTATAATTTTCTCTTGATATCTGGCAGGTCTCTTTACACACTCAAAGCTACCCCCGAGAGGAACATACCCATGAACAAATTTTTTTTTTACATCACTCCAACCATTGATTTCTGTCGCCAGTGGAAGTGAAATTGCCACTCACACCAATCACTAGAACCCGTGTATATGATTGGTTTTGAACACATTCCTGCCATTTTAATTCGAATTCACAATAACCGCCACTGCCACCAATTGTAGAGTGTTTTACTATTTACAAATTTTATATATATTTATACTTAGGAGTACAAATATTGGTACAACTATTATACATCAATATATACACGTACGAAAGTTGGTTACCATGTCCTTGACTATAGTTTAACATGACCAGTCCCACACACATTCACAAGAAGACTACTTTACTACCTGGCTATTTGTACCTGTGCGACCCCTACCCCGTCTTTCCACATTCCAGTTACAGAGGTGGGTAAGCTCGCAAAATGGTCACTACAGCTATCCGTTACAAAAGGAAGTTTGATAGAGAAAACAGATTTTTGAAGTGTTTTTAAAGTTTAAAGAGGCCCTTAAAAATTGCACTCGCCTAGGACCCCTGAATTCTCTAGACTTGGTCGCAGAAGTTGAGTGACTTTGAGCTACCCAAATAAATAATGTGGCTTGATGTTCTTACAGCCTGAACGCAAGTATGGTGTTCCAGTAGTATATTAATCTTACTGGATTTTGAAGTTTACAACTGTTACCATTTTGGACAACTAGTATGCCTACAGTGTTCTTTTTACAAATGAGTTACTCTTGTTTTTTTAAACAATTCAAGTTGTATTAAACAAGTGGGTAAAGTTTTATTATTTACCTAAGTAGTGCAAATGATACCTTATTAATAGCCGAGAATGAAATTGACTTGCAGAATGCATTAGCTCATTTGAATGTGCGGATAGACATAATGGATCTTCGTATAAATGTCTCCAAAAGTGAAGTGATAGTTTTTGATAAGGATGGACCAGAAAATGATTGTCAACTTAATATAAATGGAAAACTGTTAGAAAAAAGGAGAATGATTAGGTGTATCTGGGCAGAATGTTTTGTAAAAATGGAAGGATAGATAGATGGCGAGTAGTTTGATGTATGTGGGACTATTGAAAAGAATGTAGTGGTATTGAAAGAGGCAAAGATGGTTGAATATAAAAGTGTGTTAATACCAACATTGTTTTATGGATGTGAAGTGTGGGTTTGACAGGAGAAACACAAGCACATGGTGAATGTGGATGAATTGTGATATATAAGAAATGTATGTGGAAAAACTTGTGTGATATTAGTCAGTAATGAATGGGTGCTGAAGAGGTGTAGTTTGAGAAGAAATCCAATAGGTCAATGTGAAAGAAGCGTCTTTCATTGGTTTGGGCATGTTGAAAGAATGGGTGTGGATCAAGTGAGGAAGCAAATATATTAAGGTAGAGTGTTTGGATCAAAAGGAAGAGGTAGGTAATGTAAGACGTGGTTAAATGTTGTAGACAAGTGTGTGAAAAAAAGAAACTAAGAGTTTTAAGAATAAAATAACATATATGATTCAGAGTATGGATGATGTTAAAAGCAAAGGGAGTATGCAAGGATAGGGAAGTGTGGAGAAAGTTAGTGAGGATAGATTAAGTACAGAGTAGTTGGTTTTTAAGTTATATTCACAGTTTCTTGCCTACCCTGTGAGGTAACAGCGTGACTAGGTATGTTACATATGTATGTATACTAATAATAACTATGCCCCAATGAAATATATTTCAAACAAGTATTTAAAAAAAATTGATTGGCACAGAGGGCACTCTTATACTGACCGAATGAAAGTTTTCAGAGGGCTTCACTTCTTTTACGAACAAGAACACTGGACGGCTTGTCTTGAGCTTTGTTCTGGTCCACTGCAACCTTCAAATAGCAGCCATAAAATTAACAGTCTTAAAACTTCCAAATGGAATGTTGTTAGTCCTAACAGAACACAATGCAAACAAGACGCCCCCAAGGAGCAGTTATTGGTACAAAATATCATACATAGCCTAGTGGCAAATTAAAGCGGTATTTTGGTGCACATGAAGTGTTGCCTTTTACATTCAATAATACCAATTAATTATAGGTACTTGTAGCCTACCTAATAAACTTTGCTGTGTGATAAGTCTTGTATTATATAGTCTATTTTAAATAAAATAAAAATAAACTAACTAATTAAAATGTATAGAAACAAAATTGAGATAAAGAACACACATTCTAAAAGAGAGTAATCTGTTATAGGTTTAACGTCATACTTGAACCGGTGCGGTGAGTATCGGTAAAACAAACAGTTTCTAGTTTAATTATCAAGATCACAAACTAATGTTTCGTAGATTACATTTGAGTATTGAGCAGGTATAAGTCAAAAGTTTACATTAAACAATGGTCAGTCGAGTTGAGCCACAAATAAAAATTAACATTTTGCCAACAGAATCAACCATGTTTTTCGGTGGGTATGAGATTAAAATTACATTTATAATTTAATTATGATCTACAATATCTAATTATTTAAGAAAATAGCATCCTGTTTCTGATTAAAATGATAAATTATTTTTGGCTAGTGATACAGGTATTTCTAAACATACCTTAAGCCCTATGTAATAAATTTAAATGGGGTTGTTGTGAAACTAACAAATGGTAAATAAAACATTTCTTCCTTTTCATATGGCAAATAAACACAGTGTGTTGAATTAATGAAAAGACACAGCCATCTTTGATTAACATATTAATCAGTTACCTCAGAAGTACGCTAGATTTGTATATCAATCTGTTTCACCAAACAAAAAAAAATTTACATTTAAATTAATGAGAGATAAGCATTTTTTTTAAAGTTATGATTTAAAATAAAATTACACTTCTTTGGCACATAGCTTGCGACTATATGGGAAATATAAATGGGATTTAGGCTTTTAAAAATCTAGTTTTCATTGCTGCTTGTTAATAAAGCCATATTTTAAATAAGAAACAGGATGAGCTTTTCAAGACAGCTAATGTCTCTAAGATGTGCATTTAGTTCTAGTCTAAACATTAAATTCCATTATCGATGACGGTAAACAGAGAAACAAGGGATTAAACTTATCCCGCCAATTTGGTATGCTCCCCAGAAGTCACAATCGCACGACAATATTTGATGGGCTTTATGTAGCCCACTTGCTCTGTGAGGTACGAACGTTGATGGGCAACACACAGATGAAGCGCCTGGCGCAGCCTCATAAACGGGAAACCATGGCCACGACAAAAATGATGAGAAGCCATTTTGACTGTGAACAAGACCCCAAATTTATATGAAATATTATTATTCATTACAAAGTGATATATATATATATAATTTTTTTTGTTTAGTAATAATAATGGCGTATTTGGGCTACATCAATCTTTAGCTCAATTTGTGAAAAGATTAGAGAGTATCTACTAATATCCCACTGCCCCGTGGACATCAGAATGTAGCCTACTAATAGTACATCATTTTCACAGAGGCTCTTTACATGTCCAAATGAGATGAGGGGATGATGATAGTGAATATGATGGGGTAAATTCATTGAAGATCCTAACCTAACTTACTAATTTACCAAAAGCTAGCGACTATGGGAATTACTCCCCTTTTAAGAAAAATCCCCCAGTACCTATAGGTCAGCAGCCAGGGTTTTGACCGTTATGCCACAAAGCCGGATATTTGTCTAGTAGTAAAATTAAACAACATTTTAAAACTTTTTTAATTAAAAAACTTAAGTGCGATATTTGCTATCCGCAAGTGGAGCCACACCAAGATCAAACAAGCTCAGCATTTCTCGAAAACAATTTTTTATAATTATGTGTAAATGTTTTAAGTAGGTATGTCTTAGCTGGATAAAATGTGTTTTTTATCAACAATTATTCAACCGCCTAACTAAACATATGTCAAGTTAGAGTTAACTCCAAGTCACTTAACCTCTATTTAAAAAAATGAATGAAACATTCAACTAGTCCTACTTTAGAAGTTTTAATATTTTCCCAGACTCAGATTGTAAAAACAAAACCAGTAGGCTTACAACTAACTGGATTCGTGAAAAGTAGTAAAAAACACTATATAGACAATCAAAAAATTACCTTGGAATAGTAGGAGTTTAAATTATATTTTATTCAATATGGGTGAGTTTTGTAAACCATTGGCTTGTTCACTTTTAATTTTGGTTATTTGTGGAATTCATAAACACCCTCAGTTTTTACTTTTTATGATTATCGATAGATAGTGTGCCAAAGGGCTATCATCTACAGCATCATATTTTACTAGTTAAACCAACATTTAGGCCTATATACAGGCATACCCCACATTTAGGCCTATATACAGACATACCCTACACTTATGACAGGTTAAGTTTCAGATCACTGTCGTAACTCGAAAATTGTCACAACTAGAACAAATGCATTTTTTCCCTTAATTTATGTACTGCATTGCTATTGTTATATACAGACCTAACTAACGTAAGTAATAGGCTACATTTGAAAATAAAATAAACATTGTTGGTCTTTTATTTTGAAAAAGAGCAAGCATACAAATCAATTGACAGTCTTAAACCTATAAGGTATTATTAATTTTTGTAAATTAGTAAACCAAGAGGTTTGTTTGCCCTTTAATTAAAACTCTAGTCTTAAGCCTGTGATGTGTATTAAAATAGGAATACTAATTAGTTGGAAATTTTAATTTTATTTGGCTTAGCTAAAAGTAAAGATGTTATTTTGAGGTTAGTTTAAATTATGTAGTTCCAGAAGCTAGTGGTCAGCTTTTAAGTGACTAATAAATCCACAAAAAAAAAAACTAGCAAAAAATGAGAGAGTAGGTCTAGGACCTACAGTAAGCTTGGAAAATAACTTAATTTTGTCCTATGTTTTTGGTGTATAACTTAAAAAATATATTATTACAAGCTTACTTGGATATACATACAAAAATTAAAGAATTGGGTTGGATTCATTTTAATGCATAGGCTATTTATCTCTCTTGGACATGGGCATCAATATTTTCTATATTTGGAGAGTAACCAGTATGAGATGACCTTGTTAAAATTGTGTGAATAAAATGCAAAATAGACCTCTGAGTCCTTTTCTATAGCAATTTTCTAGTAGCAATTATTAACGCGTGTAGGTACCTAGCTACTGTACTGAAAATAATAGTTTGTACTCTTCTATTGAAAACATTATTTTGGAATAAGTTATAAAGATCGTACTAAGTGACGGTGTGCCGCCCGCAACCGAAGGCATTGCAGACATTAATGTAATAAAGAATTAATCATGCTATTGTTCTGTATAAAGTATAGGGCTATAAATCATGAATTGATATAGACCAACCTTTTATATAAATATTATTTGTCCTGCCAAGTTTGAAAAGAACAATGATAGGTTAATATGAATACTAAAGCCGATGAAATTACAAGAATGCGTTTTGTTTGTTTACTATTAGAGCACTAGAAGGAACAGCTGATTTTTTTTACAAGTTAATTATTTACTTGATAAAAGTATATTAATACAAAAGAGTATACATACGTTTGAAGTTCAAGAAAACGGAATGTAATTGATTTACCTAGATAAAAATACGACTTTAAACAAGAATACTGAACTGGAATTAATACCCAATTTTACTCGGCGACCATATTGAACAAGCGATGTCGCGTACTATTTCCAAAAATATTACGCATGTTTTATCAAAATATAGATTTACTTGAATTTAAGCAATAAAAATTAAGATTAATACACACTTATTAATACTATTAAATATTATAATGTTTTGTAATGTTATGTTTAGAGGTTAAGATTTAATATAGTTTTATTTAAAGAACTATATTTCTATAATACACAGTACGTTTCCACCAAAAGTGATTTTCATGGATTCATGGGTTGAGTGAGTGTCGTGTTTCCAGTGTTAAAATTGTATGCAATTTATTCAAATAGTGAATGAAGAACAACTACGGTAGGTCATTTTTCAAGTTTATTTTTTAAATGCTTAGAGCTGATCTTTGTTTTATAATGTCAGTTAAATCGGATTGACTTGCTAGTACGATACATATTTGTGTGTGTGTATCATTCTCAAACGTCAACAAAATAAAAATAAGCTACTATAATATTATTTTTTAGCTGTACAAATAAAAGATTAGTTTGATCGTTCAACTGCACTGTTTATAAATGTTTTATTTTCACAAAATATTAACAATAAATAGTTAAATACCTTAATAATAAATACATTGCCAATTTAATGGAACCATCTTTTACCTGTCAAATGCACACATGATTCCCCTAGGATTATGCAACCAATTCTACATTGCCGGCACGCTTTTTACTCATTGTCACTGTTTTTCTTCAATTATTTAGAAGAGAATTTGAAAATAGTAAATCACTGTTTTGGAATATTAAAATATTTGAAAATATAATTTTTTAATTGTTTATTTCCTATTTATCTCTTTTCAAAATTACCTTAATCTTTTTTTAAAGCACATAATAGCTCTATTTAATTGAATATAGTACCTTGAAAACATAATTACACTAGCCATATTATGTTAATTTAATAAGTTTCGAAGCTTTAGTTTGATGTTGATACAGTCTTTTAATATTACCAAAATGTAGTTTTATTTATCAATGTTAATTATACAGAATAGCTTTAAAATTAAACTTAGGCCTGTATAATAAATAGGCTTAGGCCTATAAATTATTGTTATTAACATGATTTTAAAATCTTCAAATAATCTGAAGTAGTCTAATTTATACATTTATATTAAAATGATACAAATCTAAAAATATTAGTCCAACTATTTTTTTCTCTGCCATGCCCCCTACCTCTGGACACCTTGATTTTTGTAGATGGGCATCAATAGGAATCGAACCAGGGCTCCTCAAATGCTTGATCGAATTTTTAAACCACTGCCTCACTGAAAATTTAAAGCTAGCATTCAGGCAAATTAAAAAAATATGTTAATAATCATGAAATAAATATTTTATTCAATAACCCCCATTATTATTATTATTATTATTATAATTCCATGCATGTTACTTTCTCCTAAATATACCTGCAACTTCAGCCATTTTAAAGACACGCGTTGAGTAATGTGAAATTTGCATAAATGGACAAACAGTTGCCTGGAGAGAAAATAATAAGACCATCTTCATTAAGCTCAGCCGGGATTCGAACAGAATTTTGACCTCTTTGATCAGAGCTGAAAGTTCTAGTCAAACTGTCATTTCATGCCATTATTTTTTAACTCAAACTTTGGGCACTTCGATGTTAGTAGTACAAACGTGAGGTATTTTAAGTGCCAATAGTTTTCACCAGGGGCGCTACACTAAATATATTTGGGGGGAAAAAAGGGGTAAGACAGTGAATTTACAAACTCTAGGCGTTCTGAAATTAAATTTTTTTTCGGGTCATCGGGTGAAAAAGAGCAACGTTGAGAACAGGGCTAACGGGTGGGTTTTCCCCCCCGGAAAAATGGTAAGATTTGAGGTGATAATATTGAGTTTTGAATCGAAGTTTTTGGCAACTCTTTTTTAAGATTATTTGTAAACTATGTTTTCTTTCTTTCAAGTTTCAAGTGTTATTGGTTTTGATATTCACCGTTATTGCTTGATGGAAAACTAACAAGTTTCGGGTCGTAAAAATTCCTGGCTTTATAAAGTGATCAACTAAAACATTACCTCGAGTGTTTAGTAGTCTAGTAGTAGAAGTAGTAGTATGCTTAAAACTAGTAGGCAGTGACAACGGCGCTACTAGCCAAATTGATTGACTAAGCTTAATACACATTCTAATGCGGAAGATATTTACTTTCAATATTTGATGCTTAATGAAGTTGGGAACTTTTGAAGAGTAGGTGTTGACAGTTGAGATATTTAAATTTGTTTGTACAGGTTTGCGGTAAATAGCTTTCATAACCCAAAGTACTGTGGTACAGAGTGATTCTAGAATTTCCCAACTCAAGATCTCAACCCTCCACAAAATTCCTAACATTAGGGGGATAATACCCTCTTTTCTCCGCCAGCGTGACACCCCTGGCTCTCACCCAGCCTGTGGTTATTTTTTGGTTAGAATTTTATACTGGTATAAAACTTTCCCTTGCATATCGATCTATCTCGGTGGTCGTGAGGTAAAGTGCTTGCCTCAGGTCTCGATGTTCGTTGGTTCAAACCTGGACGGCGGTCAATGGATTTTTCTGGAGTGATAAAAATCTGTAGCACAACTTCCTTCGGAGGGGTATTATATCCGTCGGTCACGTGTAGATTGTGGCATGTAAAATAACCCTAGAAGATATGGGAAAATACCTTACCTGGTAAAATTGGTAGTCCCTTTCGCTCTCGCTCGTAGAATTGCTCGTGCTATAGTCAGTCGGTTCAAATATCTCAAATAAATTCAATACTAAAGATTGTACCGCTCTTAAATTGCAGTACAGCCTTTAATGGATACTTATTAACTAACACTTTCTGATCAAGTGGTTTTCTCTTTAGTGCATTTTATAGGTTAAAAATGAGCATCGTTACTTCTATGTAATAAACATGCTTTATTATATGACATTCACTGATACATCTGGCGAGAGCCATATAAACCACTAAATTTTTTAAACTATTTATTTTTTCCAAAATAAAAAAAACCCATTATGTCTCAGATTCACGAGTTTCCAAACATATCTCGTCATAATTATCGGTCCATATTATGTGTATGGGAAAGCCAATAACTTTATGGTGACAGTTGTAATAGTCATGAACGCCTGCATATACTTCATTCACGGGAGGAGTTTACCTCTGAAAGGTCTTTTTTCTTACCAATATCCTACTATATAATATATTTCTGGTAGTGAAAAGAGTCCTTTCCCAGGTAAACTCCTACCGTGAACGAACTTTAGACTGTAGATGTTTGTAATAATTTACCTGAGTATCTGAACTGCGGCAACTATAAGTATGAAACGTCCTTGAGAATAAGCTTATTTCACCTTTTCATTACTCATTTGTATTATAAAACTTAACTTGTAACCTGGATTTAATCCTCTAGGGACACATTTCGTCTAAATTTTAGCTTGAACCGTATTAAAAAAAATCTTAGATACCATAGAATTTCTAGACGCCTGCTGCAACGTCTCACAATTTCGATTCGTGGCCCCTTATTATGACAATATATATTTGTCGACGTAGTCTAAATAACATTTTGAAAATGAAAGCAATAATATATTTGTTAAATCTTCTTTCTAGAATAAGATTACGAAATCAATTTTTGTGAGCTCAAACGAACACACAAAATATATATTTCTTTTCTATATACTTAAAGTTGTTTTAAAAATATTTGGCCCTCTACAAAATTCGTTTTTAAAATTTAGTCACATTGAGGATTCATATAATATCTCATAGTTGGGGTACAGGGGGTACATGAGATAGTTGAGAAAGCAATAATGAGATGGTATGGACACGTAATGAGGATGTAAGGGAAATTTAATGGATATGAAGTATGTAGGGAAGATATCGCAAGGGATACCAAGGAAAAGATAGGAGGGACAGATAGCAGCAAGTGTGCAAGTGGGAGGAGAAGAGTGGAAGAGAGTGCAGGAGGAGGGATGGTGGCAGGACAAAGGGAGATGGAGGCATTAACCTAAACGGATCTGGCCACAGACTGAAAACAGACCATGATGACGATGATGATTATAATATCTCAGGTGGACTCTAAATAGACACAATACCTTTGTTTGACCTTATTTTAGACATTTTAGCGGTTGATAAAAGTAGAAAGGGCGTTATTGACTCATTATCTCTACTGCGAATGCGTTTGGAAATTCTAAAAAAAAATAAAAAAATAGTGGGACTGGGAACTATTATAAGTTATGCACAAGTTTTCATTATTGGATTATTATGTTCATTTCAACTTAAGTTTTTATCTGATAGTTAAAAATTTGCTAGATTCGGAAATAGTTAATTTAGTTGAAATGTATCTTTAGTTTAATTTATAATTAAGTATACAGATATTACTATACTATAAAAACAACAAATCGTTTGAATACTTTTCCATTGTTTTAAAAATAAATTAATACATGTTTTTAATATCTACAGGATCATTGTCATTTTTAAATGTTTTTCAAAAAGCCTCAACCAAACATGTATGAATGCATTGTAGTTTTTCTGATGGCCATGATAAATTATTATAATTATTGTGTCATTTGTGCGCAAGTGTGACTAAGAAACAAAATGAGACGGGGTATCTCTGAAGCGGTACGCTTCAAGTCTAGCCAAGCCTTCAGCATAGTTATCAGTCCAGAGCCCTGCGTTTGTGGAGTTCGCGATAATTCGCGAATGTTAGATATGGCATTTTTTCTTTCAGATGTTCACATTTCAGGTTACCCTGATTGTAAATATATGCTCAGAATTGTCGCGATAATTCGCGAAATCGGCGTTTTAGCGTGATATTCGCGATTTTAAATGATATCCACGATAATAGCGATTTAGTCGCGATTTTCAGCATTCGGCTGTATATAGCATCGGTAATTTTTGTGACGTAACAAGATGATTTTTGTGTAATATTTTGTCTTTGTGACTTGTACATACTTTTCCCGGACCAGCTGCCGCTAAATCTTACTTTTTTAATAAGTTGACAGCAAATTTTTTTGCGGACTAGTGTTTTTTACCGTTTTGTCCAAACAAAATGTAATTTTTGGTTTTCACTTCAATATGTTTAGTTTACCTGTTTCAAACATTGTCCTGGAAGTCTAGTTTTAACCCAACAAAGTCACCTTAATCACGAAAGTTTGGTAAAAACAACTTTTTTAACGCTTTTGTCTTAATTCGATAATTTCGTCGCAAAAATAGGATTTTTGTAATTCACCGCTTATTCACCGCTTTTGGGAAACTTAAAAACGAAATTGGGCTTTTTTATTCACCATAAAAGCAGGGCTCTGATTATCACTATAGTAAACCCAGCCTCTTTTGATATTAACATTCTACCTTGCAGGGAAAAAACGCAAAATTATTCCTCTTTTGTTGACTTTGCTATATCATGCGCATGCGCGCGAGACACCGCTCAAGTCTACTGGGATCATTTGGTGTACAACAATCGGATTTTTTTTTTAATCTAAGGGGAACACACAAAGGCGGGCGACACAACAAAGTTTACCAGTAAATATACTATTTACTTTAATTTGTAATCCTTACCGATACGTTTATACTATTTTACAAACGAATTAATTCAAATAAAATCAATTTAGAGGTGTTTGGCTGGGTATGGTTGGTTAAAGAACTCTTTCGAAGTGTCGATCACACAGCGTCATGGACATTTTAAGTTTGTTTTGTTTTAGTTTTGATATGTAACTAGTTTTTTTTTTCTATTAGAAGGGATATCAACATACAATGAAAGAAGATAATAAGTTTAGTATTAATATAATGTTACAGGCACACTTACTGTTAATCTTCAATCGCATGATAAATTAACTGGATCTGGCAAATCTGGATTATCGCTCATTTTCTCTCTTGACCGCCCTTGAACTATAAGCTCTTGCTCTCCTGAAGGCTCTGAGACGGTATGCTCTTGTTCTCTTGACGACCCTTGGACGGTAGGCTCTTGCTTTCTTGACTGCCCTTGGACGGTAGGCTCTTGCTTTCTTGACGGCCCTTGGATGGTAGGCTCTTGTTCTATCAAATACCCTGGGATGGTAAGCTCTTGCTCTCTTGAAGGTCTTGGGATGATAGGCTCTTTCTCTCTTGAAGGCCCTGGGACGGTAAGCTCTTGCTCTCTTGAAGGCTCTGGGATGGTAAGCTCTTGCTCTCTTGAAGGCCCTGGGATGGTAAGCTCTTGCTCCCTTGAAGGTCTTGGGATGATAGGCTCTTTCTCTCTTGAAGGCCCTGGGATGGTAATCTCTTGGATCTCTTGAAGGCCCTGGGATGATAGGCTCTTGCTCTCTTGAAAACCCTGGTATGGTAAGCTCTTGCTCTCTTGAAGTCCCTTGGACTGTAAGCTCTTGCTCTCTGAAAGGCCCTGGGACGGTAAGATCATGATCTCTTGAAGGCTCTTGCCCTCTTGACGGCCCTTGGATGGTAAGCGCTTGCTCTCTTCAAGGCCACGGGTTGATAAATTCTTGTTGTCGTGAAGGCCCTTGGTCGTTAAACTGAAGGTTTTCAACTTTTTTTTAATGAAATGATCAAGACTCAGCTGATGGGCAGCATTCTTCCTTTCTCTATAGAGTACTTTGTGCAAGCCAAATAACTCAATCTCTCTGGCAACTTTGGCACTTCTATCCCAGTTAGGATCATTCTCTTAATTGATTCTAATTGCACTGTCAATGTGCTCAAAAAATTCAGCAATTGGTTTTGTTGAAGTTGTTTGATAAGCTCAACAACATAGGGCTCTTCATCCTTTATGCTGTTTTCCATTTCTAGAAGATCGTCATTGGTGAGTTCTATTGAATGGGATTTGAGCAGTTCATCCACATTTGCCTGGTCTACGTCCTCAAATACAACATCTTGCTGTGTCAACGATGTCATATCTTGAATTGGAAAGCTCGTGTTCAGGATCAAAATCATGAAAATCAGAAACTTCAAGCCAAATGTTTTTCCAAACTCCCTTCATACGGGATTGTTTAACTTCTGCCCATGCATCTCCATTTCTGTCAATACCACCCTCACTCCCCAACTCCAAACTATACAGTAAATATCTTTGTCCGCACAAGGTCACGTCATCAACGCACAGGGTGACTTGCGGAATTACAGCTGAGTATGCATTATTTTTTAATCACGTTATAGTGAAAACGCGCAAAGGGAAATCGCTATAACGAGAGATACCTGTATTAAACGGTCCCATTTTGCAGTTTTCTCATTTATTTTAGTCATGCCAAACATTATAGTTAAAAAATTAAGAAAAATTATATCTGATGTGGTTCAACTTAAAATTATGAAACAACGAAAATTAAAGTAGGTTTCCATAAACCTTTGCTTTATATTCGTTACTACTAGTTTTGTAATTTTTCAAGTTTGTTCCTCTCAGGGTATGCATTCAGCATACACAGGTGATTTAGTCTACGTTGTCTCATCATGAAGGGAAGATGGTTTTTTGTATTCATATACGCATTGAAAAACTTCTTTCTGCAATAGCTGATGTAGCTAGTGTCACTCTAAGAGTTTTCAAAATCTCTTCAGTGTGTGCTCCAAGAACATTTTATTTTTATTATGTTACCTTAGTGTAAACTTTGTATTGTACCTCAACAAGATCTTTACATTATCTTAAAGCTTTACTATATTATTTTAGGGTGGTATAAATGATACTTTTTAGCCCTCTCAATTTTTATTAACATTTACCTCCGGTCCTGCGCCACTGGGAATCATAAAGAATAAATTAAAAACAACAATTATTAGTGAAGATTGTCTGATTACTTATGATATAATACAAGGTAAACTTTAGTTGGTTAATTTGTATTATCAATACTTCCTGCCGACAGAATTTATTTTGAATATCACTATAATTTTTTTAACTCTCTAACAACTGCCCCAGATTTTTATTCCTATGCCATACTTTGAGTTGAGGCCACAATCCTTCATGCCACATTTCTTTTCGTAATATGCCACAACAGTGAACATTAATTCATCCGGTTCTTTATCGATCATTATGAAAGAAAAAAAACTATCATAGACACAATACAGTGCATACCCTGATTTTGGTTGGAAGAACGATTTAGAAAATTCGAATATAATATATTTGTGGCCAACTTTAGTAACTTCCAGATACTGTTTCTTTTTTAGCACCGCGTCTAACTACCCATTTGGATTATAGGCGTATGTACTAATTACGCTAATGGCTTTTGGGATTAGGAAGACTATAAATATAAAGAAAGTTTGCCCGCATTTGCGTGGAGAGATAGTGAAAAACACTTTTTTGGGAAACCACTATCTTCAATACACCCGACCGAGATTCGAACCTCGATTTCCCCGTCATCGGCAGACCAGTATTCTACGAGAGGAGAGCATTAGACCATGCGGCCACCGAAGCGGTTCAAATACTCTTCTTCCTACCACAGTCACATACAGGATCACACTTAGAATATTATAAACACTTAAAAAGTTTAATTACAAAGTTAGGTCACAACAGTTCCGAACGATATGACTTTGTGAAGAGAATATTTAGCACCGCGTCTTACTACCCGTTCGGGTTATACGCTTTAAGTACTAATTACTCTAATGTATTAGGAATTGGTAAGGTTGAATTAAAGGAAGTGAACCCGCATTTGCGTGGAGGGAGAGTGGAAACCCATTTAGGAAAAACCACCCCCAGTTCACCCGACCGAGATTCGAACCTCGATCTCCCCGTCCTCAGAAGTCGAGCTAAACACGACAAGCGCGTTAGCCAACTACGCCACCGAGGCGGGTAACTTTGTGAAGAGAATCGCGTCTTGATTTCTCATTATTTTCTGAAGAAGTAAAGATGCCAAAAGGATACCAAGTGCCTTTGATGAATTAGTCTACTTATACAGTGCCTGTCACAAAAAATGGCTTGATATAAGCCTAACTTTGAATTAATTGTTTCGTTGAAATTATTTATTTGATCTAGATCTTAATATGATGAATCTTGACGTTTTGTGTGCCCTCAAACCCAAAAATGTTGGGTCTTACAATTCTGTCTGACACGTTGTTTGTTTGTCTGTCCCTGAGGATTGATCCGGAATGATACATTTTTTCAAAAACTTGATATTTATATGTCATATTGTCTTATCTCATAGTTTTTTAAAATTTTGATTTTAACTCTCAAATTAAGGGTTATTTACGTAATAACTCTTGAAGCGTTGATATTTTAAAAAATGCCCCTAACTGTTTGGTTAAAATGGAAATATTGGGAGTATTATACATGAAAAATAACGTCGTGTACTTGTTTTTTTGGGGAAAAATTCGTTAAAGGTTTACTGAAAATTAAATTTTAAATTTTTTAAATATTTTCAAAAGGTATATAACGCTTATGTTCAAAACAGGTATCTGGCTAGAGTTTCACATGATAAAAATGATGTGTACTTTTATATAAATACAATGGTTTGAGGGTATCTTACTAATAATTGATTTTTGAAAATTTGTGATTTAAAAAAAATGGTTTCAACAATTTTATTCAAAATTTGTAACTGAAGAATGTTTCATATAATTATCAAAATAATGTTTGTTTTTCTAAAAAAAACCAACTTTTTAACGGATAGTTTACTAATTACTTTTTTTTTTAATTTTTGTTCCAAACTATAATAGACTATGAGAAAGTATGTACGATTATGTCGTATCATTATTTTTAGTAATGGTGAGAAATATTAAAAATGATTTACTAGTTTGGCTCATTTAAAATGTTGCAGCAAAATTAGTGTATGTAATAACGTTGTGAATTTCAGCGTCTGTATGAAGCCTGCTTCCTCATAAAGATGTCCCTAGAGACAGTTTTTTTTTTGCTAGAGAGGAAGGAGCAGAGAGAAATAAAAAGAGAGGAAGGGGGTGAAATAAAATGTGTCACACTAATAGAGTGGTTATTCCTCCACCTCTTTTTCCAATCTCTCTTCCTTCTCTTCATTCTTTCTTTGCCTCGCCTATAATTACACCTCTGATTTTTTTTAAAATACACTTATAAGTCGCCACTTCTATTTCATATGTGGCCAAAATAGTTTTAGCACATTTTGTGCTCGTCAGGAAATTTAATTTTGATCACATATTATTTTAAATCACCGCTTCTTAATACCTGTTCAGGTTATACGCATATGTACTAATTTCGCTAATTAGTTTGGTATTAGAAAGGCTGAATTTAGAGGAAGTGTACCCATATTTGTGTGGAGGGAAAGTTTAAAACCATTTTGGAAAAACCACCCTCAGTACACCCTAATGGAATTCGAACCCTGATCTCCCTGTCATTAGCAGTCTAGTATTGTGAGAGTGACGCCTAATACTATGCTGCCAACGAAGCAGGTTTTATCAAGTTATACCAAAACAATTTGCGTACAAAATTTGGTAGAAATCGGTTACCAAATTGTTTTGTATATGCTATATAGATCACTTACTGTACACCCAATTAAAATAAATAAAAAGTTCGTTAAATATTGATAAGAACAAAAAAGGACAATAGTCGTATATCTTTTGAAATATTATCTTAACAAAAATTAGAAGTCATTATCTTTTTTTAACTATATAGACTTTACTAATAATATCATATTTTCACCATTTATTCTGATTTTATATTTGTTTGGCCATTTTTACTGTTTGATTGTCTTTATTCTATATAAAAAAAGAAGATAGAAATAGTAACCAACTCAAAGTTAGATACAACCGAATCTCTGCCCCAGAACAAAAAAAAAAAACTCTCCCCTATATGAACTAGGCCACGTAAACTGAGCAGTTAGATTCGCATTAGGGCATTGGGGACGACAGCCTGGAGACAATCCAGCTCGTTCCATAACAATCTGGATAACAACTGGAGCCATTTCTTTGTATCCCACTACCCCCCCCCCTTTCTACCCCCGCCCCCTCCATCCTATTCCTCCTCAACCCCCACACACCCGCGCCTGCAGCTCGATAAAAAGTATAAACGTTAGCGTTGTTCTTAATGACGCGGGCTGATGGTTACTGCTTCACTAGAAGGAAGAGATTACCGCCATTTTCTACGAGGAACGACTGTATTTGAACACGGTTGAGAAATAGCTTCTCGTTTGACGTGTCTTAACATTAAAGGGGTAAGAAAAGTGCAGAAATCAAATTAAGAAGGATTTAAAAAAATAAATTATACGCACCATCTTTTATCCTTTATAATTGAACTGTAAAATACTACTTTTTTTAAATTTAAATAATGTCTAAAATAGATTACACATTTAATAAAGCTGTTTAAAACGCCCGATTTTCTTTCGATGCATTGTATTTTTGTTTGAAAAATTAATTTACTTTATTTCTATTGTTTATAAAACTCATATTAATTTAAATTTAAAATGTTTTATAGGATTGATACATAATTGATTTTTAGGGGGAAAGTGATGCACTATAATGTAATCCAGCTAGTAGAGATTGACGAAAATAATATGTGACTTAATGATATATTTAGATGTATTTATTACATATACTACTATAAATCCACATGGCTGACTCACTCACTGACATTAATGTTTACCCACTTCCAGATGAGCTAGAAACTTTAAATTTGGCAAACTTATAGCTTCTATCCTGTAACCGACGGGAAAATTCCAAAAATTTAAAAAAATTAATTTTTAACCCCCAAAAAAATTTCAAAATGGTGGAGCAACTTAAAAGTTGGTGCGGACCTTTCTTTGGAGGTCTCTTGTGGCTAAACGGTAAGACCTATCAAAAAACGTTCCTGGAATTACATTAGTTTACATCCACTTGCAAAGAAAAAGCAAAGCGAGTTTACCATATAAAACCAAATGCAATTACGCCTCTCGGTACCCAAGTAGTTAACGCTTTGAACTGTAATTATATTAGTATGATGACATCACAGATTAACGATTAATATGTTTTTACTTTTGAAAGCGTCTGTTTTAAGGGTTAAGGCCTTAAATACTTACACCGGACAAACACGGGGACAAAAGCGTCTTGTCTTGTTTGCAGGGGCGGCTCGTAGCTAAAATTAGTGGGTGTGCTGTTCCAGAAAATTTTTAGCCTTTGTTTTAAAATTGTGTAAAAGGAAAAAAAACATGAATAAAAATAAAATTTATTCAGGAACTTGATAAAATCTTAACAAAAAACACAAAATTGTTTTACTTAATTTAACTTAAATTCTTACAGTTCAAGCTTGATCTATTATTTAAAAAATTAAATCCATTCTTCTTGTTTTAATTTGCGCAAAAAGTTCAATAATCATTTCCTTGACTCTAAATGACAATTGAGGAAATTTTTCTCCATTGAAAGTACTGAAAGCGCATTTAGTCTTTATTTAAATAAAATAACCGAAAAAAAAAAGAATCTAATAGAATAGCTGAAAGCATAATAATAATCTAACTCTACACTCTTCTACACTTTATCACATTCAGGAATATGGTACACGGTTTTTAAGCACAGCACATGCTGAGTAAAAAAAACTTCCTTCCACCATCACGCCAGACCCGGCACTGCGAGAGCAACAGTGCTCTTTCTACCTGGCAGTACCGCCTTCCTCCCCACCCCTCTCCTATGTGTGCTTGCGCACAACAATCAAACACCACGTCGCTGGCACTGTGAGGTGCACAGTTCCATACTAAGATTTTTGTATCTTTTTCATAAACTGGGAGACGGCTACTGAAGTACTGATACTAAGCTTAAGGAATATATATTGTACTACAAAAATAAGTAAAGAATTAAAGCAAAAATGACTCATTATATTAAATGTTATCGATAATATCAAGTGGAAATAGGGGGTGCTGCAGTTCCGCAGTGCCTATACAGGAGCCTCCACTGCTTGTTTGCCAGTAATAATTACATACAAATAGGATAGGAAAACCATTCCCAGAAGTAAATGTCAAACCAGGGCTGCCTTTATTGGGACCCTGGCCAATCTTAGTTTGTGGGGCCTTCAGTTACTTGCCTCATACAAGGTATTAGTAAATGTCCTAAAAGGTAAACATAATATGTAATCATTAAAGCTAGAAACCTTGTTCTATACCTATAGGTTCAAAGAACAACTCTGCCAAGTTTAAATTAAATCAATTAGTGGGCTAAAAAGTTATCGCGAGACGTATCCACAACAGACAGACAGGCAAATACAAATCGTAGGAGTTAAAATAAGAAACTCGCTCCACTCGTTCAATAAATCAATCCACATGATTATGTTTTTATTTGTTTCTACACTCTGACCATATTTTCTAGATCGCTTATGCAAAGAGCCTACTATACGTGCTCAAAGTTAAAAACTTCCCGCCCCAATTTTTTGTTCTCCCTCTTGTCACCTAAGCGAGCGCAGGACCCTGCGTGTCCGCTCCGTTCGCACACCCCTAAGGGCGGTCCTGTCTCACATGTCCAGTTGCTACCCCCTCCCCCTTAATATCTATAAGGTGAGGGAGACAGTAAATCAGGCAAAAGAGTTACCTGGTTGAACATAATAAATTTTATTGTATCAAAAACACTAATGGAGTAATACAAACATTCAATTGTGCGTGAAGCGCACCTCCCCGTCCAACAACGGAGTCAACTAGATCAAAATGTAAACAAACTCGTAACCCCCTCAAGACGGTTACCAAACAACATTAAATGAAACATATCAACAAAGTACAGTCCGGGATCTCAATGTTATGGTCTTTAGTTCCTTGGTTGCTTCACTTACTGGAATAGTTCCTAACACAAGAGGAATGGTATAAATGTAACTCCCGCGCCACAGTTATCCAACCTAGTATAGACATTTAAGTTTTCTACAGACGCCCGTAACAAACGTGACGTCATTGTAACCCTGCAAGACCCCAATGTAACAGTAAATTAAGTAACACATTAACTCCCGGTATTTGACTCGATAAACAAAGTCGAGTTCAAATACTGCAAGGCTCATGAAGTGAACACAAGATGGGTTTCGAACCCGGGACCACAGACAATCTCTGGGCGTTCTGGTCAAAAACCACTATTTACAAAAATATAAATTAAGAGAAGATTGGGCTCAGACCCCAAATTTAAGCGGTGACGAAAGCGACGGTCTAACTTCATGCCGCGATAAGCGCATAGCATTTGCAAGCTTCAAGATAAAATAAATTAGTAATAAATTCCAAATGATAATTTTGACAGAGTTCCCCCCATGACGCCGAAATAGTAATTTTGATAAGAAGATAATATTCCCCAAGACCTAGGTCGCCGTCCTCACCTCTTGTCCACAAGCCGGTAGGGTAGTAAGTGAAGCAACGATCCCGGCATGGCCAATATATATACAAAACATAATTCTCAGAGAGGGGGAGAGATCGAAGGAAAGGAAGGCTGAAGAACATCACAATCGAAGGGGAGAGGAAGTTCCAGAATGATATCGAAACGCCTCGAAGCTGCGCGTGGCCGGAGGCGGAACTCTTCTTTCTTTTATCTTCGGCTGGCTGGACACGTGTTCGAGCTTCGCTGTGGGCAGGCTAGGCGTGGCGTTCAGTCAGTTCGTCGTATCTCGCGAGAGCGGAGGCCGGTGATCGAGCTAGTGCCGTGTGTTGACCTTCCAAGAGCGGGTTCCCCGGTTGGTGAGTGTTATTACAGGAAACTTGTTACACAGTGTAGACTTTACTTTAAAATATTGAGTGATCACTGATCAATTGATGACACTAGACTCAGAGGGTTCCTAAATAACTCAATGGTTTGAGTATTATAGCGCTGAGTTAAAGATTCCAGGTTCAATCCCCTTATCCAGGTGTCATTTTTAGAGTTGTAAAATACAAATTATGTTAATGTGAATGACACATGATCAAAACTAAATATTAATGTTATCTCAGTGAAATAAACAAGTTCTATCCAATGTTCGTAATGTGCACTTCATTTACCCTTACCATTCTTGATTCTAAAAGGGTGTAATCCGCCTCTGTGGCGTGGTTAGCAAACGCGATAGTTTTGTTTTGAGCTAGACTGCTGAGGACGAGGATATCGAGGTTCGAATATCACTCTGGTGACCTGGTTTTTTTCTTCCCTACATGGCTTTCCACTATCCTTCCACGTAAATGCGAGTTCACTTGTTCTGTATTAAACCTTCTCAATGCCTAACCCATTAGCTTAGTTAGTACTTCAGCGCATAGCCCGAACGGGTATTAAGACGCGATGCTAAATGATAAAATAATAATATGGTGTAAAACGTAAGGTATCGTCACATTGTTATCGATAATGATAGGAGTGTAGGGGACGGGAGAAAAGGTGTTTTTGCAGTTTCTATAACAACAATTTTTTGGCCTAAATGAATAAAATATTGCTCCAGTAGAAACGCTAGAATTTAATTTTCCTCACATGGTGATATCAGCATTAAATGTGAAATCTTTAAACGAAGAGAAAAAGTTGTCATTGAATTCCAGGACGCCTTTGACAGACATTAAATAACTGTTGATATAATAAAGTGAAGAAAATTAAACACTATGTTTCTACTGGATAGTATTTTTATTTCGTTTAGTAAAAAAAATTAAGCTCTAAAAAATGCAAAAAAAAGGACATTTTCTCGCGTTTCTTACACTCCCACCTCAAGGAAAGCCATACACCTTTTAACGTAAACGGAATGTACAGTTAACCAAAATCATAACATTTCATACTCTTAACTCCCCTTCCCCATCACTGGTGGGCACACTGACAAAGGCATCAGTCCCATCGGTTATAGTTTGCTGGGAAGATCTGGATTTACACTCTGGTCGGGTGTTCTGAGGGATCTATTTTCCTAAATGGTTTAACAATTTAACTTCGTGTGATTGTGAGTATATTTTCTCTAATTTCTACCTTACTAATCATTATCTTCCATGAGTAGAACAGGCCCGGATTTAAGGGAGGGCGACAGGGTCTAACGCCCCAGGGCATCTACAAACTGATTGGTGTAATAGTAAAAAAAATATTCTGGTTCTATAGATATATTAGTCTTGGTGATATTTAATATATATATATATATATATATATATATATATATATATTAATATACTATATCAATTTGTATTTATTTGTGACAAAATATTACTCACTTACTATTGATACATGCGGCAAACACATATTTCAGAATGGAATTTTTAAAACATAGCACCTTTAGATTGCAGCGATGAGCAAATATAGTGATTATATATGGAACTATAAATTAAATTTATTGTGCTGACAATATTTCCGTAGCTAAATAATATCTTTAACATTGAGCTATTAACAGCTAATTTTATATTTAAAAAACAACAGTTATAATGTATAAACGTTGAAAAATAATGTGTTTGATGTTGTGGCCTCCAATTTTATTTACAACCTTGAGGCCTCCACAGATGTAAATCCGGCCCCGAGTACAAATATGCAGATGTCCCGTTTGGTTATTAATATATTAAGTATGTAAAGAAAATATAACCTAAACGTTTTGGAACTTACAACATTTTAAAGGTGGTGATACCCATATCAATTTTTTTTAAAGAAGTAAATATACTTTAAAACTTTCCCCTGCAATTCACGAAGTTCGCGAATGATGACGGCATATAATAAGATTTCCCCTTTTTAAGTCCGCTTCTTTCATATCCTTCACGAAGCGTGATGTGATATTCTTTATCGACTCACGCATGTTATATTTTATGTAAGGGTATAAAGCTCTTTGGTAAGAGAGATTTTTTTTTGTTCCATGCTCTTGGCATCAAAGTATTTCTATTACCTCTTCAAACGAACCTACTCTAATTTTACAGGGATTTTCATCTGATGATGTTCGCTCGCTAAGTTAAATGAAGAACTTGCAAATCGGTTTAGAATAAATACTTAGAAGTTGTGTACAACCCTTCTCGAATAGTTTGAAGACTTGTTTGCGGGATTGCTTTTTGAATTTATTGCAACGGGGCTCTTTTATTCACTGTGTGTGTACAGTCCAATTTTCATAGGAACAGACATTTGGCAGATAGAAAAGTTACTAGATCTACTTTCACGTATTCATCAAGCCAAGTCAAGCCAAGTGATTAGGAACTATCATTTTCGCTATATATTATCAATACCTATGAAAAGACAGTAATATAATAATAAAATGTTATACATTTTTTGCCGCAACAAAATATGTTGATTTTTGATCACCTGCTTAGGTTATACGCGTACATTATAATTACTCTAATGGGGTAGAGACGGAGAAAGAAGGAAGGAGAGTGGGAAAAAATTTAGGAAAAAAAACCCTCAATAGACACGATTGGAATTTGAACCCCGATCTACCCGTCATCAGCAGGTCTGTTTAAGAAGAGAGGGATGCCTTAGACCAGTGGTTCCCAAACCTTTTGGGTTCACGGTGCCCTTAAGTGTATCAGGATTTTTCACGGTGCCCAAAGTCAGAACTACCTAACATGTGCACGTATTTCAAATTCACAAACCATTGTATAAAGTATTTAATAGGTACGATTTTTGAACAATCAAATAATTTAATAAATAAATCGTAATTAGTGGGACGGGTGAGCAGGTTGGTCACTGCAGATATTCTCAAATCTTGGAATCAAACTTGAAACAGCCACCCTCATTTCCTGTTACACCTTGATTTTTGAACGATACTTGCTTTTTATATCAGCGACCGCCGAAAACCCAACTTCGCACAAATATAATGTCGCAAATAAAATTAATATTCGCTTAGCTTCACCACTTTTCAGCGTTTTTTTTTAGATATCCAAAAGTCACTTAGTTCCATGCTGTCGAATTTTGTCTTCAATGTCTTGTCGCGAGACAGCTCAATAAGATTTTCTTTTTCTACAGAAGTAAATTTAGATGGATCTTTGGTCCTGAATGGGTCTTGGATTCACGCGAACCTATCAATATCATATTTTAGAAAGTATGTTTCAAAGCATTTGATAACCTGTGATAGGTGGTGCTATTCAAAAACAGATTTTATGTTGCGAGAGAAATCAACTTAATTGGAGATCACAAACTGATGTAAAAAGGGGCAACATTATTTTCCACTGTCTTCATTAATTTGTCTTCTTCATAGCTGTATTTTTTTTTCTTTTCTGAAAGCTGAAATCTTCTCGACCAATTTCAAAATGTGCATGCTATCTCACATTTAACTTTTCAAAGATATTACATAAGAATGCTAGTTTAAAAAAACAACTGTTTCTACGAAGTGTTTGGCATACTCGTGTTTTTCCTCTTCAATAAAAGTGCACATCCTGCCGTAATTCAAACATACGGGACAATACATTGCCGCAAGAGAGCCATCACGAGGGGCAGTACAACAAAGACGTGTATTCGGCTCCCATGTCCTCACACAATTTTTTGAAAAACCTTGCTTTCATTGGTCGAGTTTTTATAAAGTTTACCACACTCATCACACATTCTAAGGCCAGATTCATTTGAAGACTCGAATGCGTTGATGCGATTGCTTCTCTGTGAATGATGCACTGGGTCCACAGTAAATCTGGTGCTTTGCTCTGCAATCCTCATTAATGGTTGGACATCGAACAACCACAATCAATACAGACACTAAAACGCTTTTTATACTCCAAATTATCTTTAACTATAAATGTGTCCAGGATCTTGAACAAGTCTTGAGCCTTTGTACTTGCAGTGATACTTTTACAAAAAAGGTCTTCCACAATTTCATTTACATCTATGACTCGTAAGTAGCAAATCAAATATGCATCCTTATTACTGTCCGTGGCCTCATCCAGCTGCAACCTGAATTCCTACCCTTTTATTTTTTCAATTAATTGATAGTTGAAATCCTCCGCCATCTGCCGGATTCTGCGACTGATAGTATTGCTAGACAAAGGCACCTTTGAAATCATCTTCACCGCAGAGTCCCCAATCATAATGTTAACCAAATTGACAGCAGCTGGTAGAATTAGTTGTTCTCCGATAGGATGGGGCTTTTTAGTCTTTGCGACTCTACATGCAACCTTGTATGATACTAACAAAGCATTGTTTTGTATTGACACCTGCTGACAAAAGGTATCTATTTGTTGTTTTAATTATTTTAACATTCTGGTGAAATAGTTTTACCAACCATGTTTTGATGATTGGTTTCTAAATGAAGTTTTTTTACATGCTCTCTGGTGCCAAAACTTTCATACACAGTACACATTGCAGTTACACTTCCTTGTTGTTGTAAAGCCAAAATCCAAATAACTAATCGCTGTATTTACGAAATTTCCGTTTCTTCACACACCCACCACTAGTTTGTCCATTTTTAAGAAGATAACAACAACTTTCAAAAGTTTACTTGATCACAACACTATTCCCTTGGTTCAATCCTCAATAAATCAAGGCCGTGTGGACATATATTTATATACATACATCAAGTACAGAGAAAGTTAGATATATTACTAGAACAATCCGTTCACTATATTCAAATTGAAGCACTGAGTGACTTACATCTGTTCACGCCGTGGGCTGAGAAACAGCTGCCTTCTATACTGCTTTATACTAGAACAATCTAGAGTTATTAAAAGACTCTATTAAAATTCTGACATGGAATGCCATCTAGTACTTAGAAGGGAAACAGTTAGAGGTTTGTACAGTGTCCGTTAGATGTCCTTACTAACATCGCATCAACACATCGGTGGTCTGATTCTAAAACCACGTGGGCTGTCATTTCATTGAAAATATTTCGCGGCGACCCCCTGTAAGCAAGTCGCGGCGCACAGTTTGAGAACCACTGCCTTAGACCATTCGGCCACTATAACGGGTAAAAATATGTTTGTACTTTCTAAAAGAGCCATACCGTACTAAGAAAATGGGGATTATATAAAGGAGCTGATAAGATCAAAGTTGCGAAAAGTTTCGTTGAGGATGTAAGGATGAGAGTGCTGAAGAGAGGTTGGGGGAAAATTATTTAGGACAGTATTTCTAATCTTGTCACGTGGGTTTATCAATTTTTAAGTATATAAAATAACAAACAGTTTAGGTCTAATGGGAGAAATTGTCTGGCATACGAATCTCAACTATAGACCTACGGCCCTTATATTGATAGTGCTTCAAATTAAACATTTGAGGCTTCCCTTCGCCTTACTACTCGTCCGGGCTACCCATATATATACACTAACAAGGAAGGAATGAGGAGGTACACTTTTATAAAAGGTGTTTCCACATTTGTGTGGAACTATTTTAAAACAACTGCCCTTCAATACACCCAGTTGAAACTCGAATTTCGACCTTCTCGTCAGGAATAAACCAAACCAGATGATCTTGACGTTTAGTTCACATGCCTATTGGCGCGGGTGTGCATTCTTATGAATCCAATTTATTTCCATGCTCCGCGGCCTCCTACCTGTCCAATTTATCTGCATATTTAAACTGCAAGGCTGCCGGACACCTGGAAAAGCGAGAAAACGGAATTTCTCACACGAAATATAAAAACTGGAATATTTTGTGAGTTTGGAACACAAAGCTTCAAGTTTTAAGTTGTAGGCCTTTGTATAGCTGAAAAGCAACTATCTGAATAGCTTATCACGTTGATTCGAACAGATGCCTCAGAGCTGTAAGGTTAGACTGATATTATTCTCCCTCTTCCGTCCCTTAACAATTTATTTGGAACATTATACCTATACTTTTATAAGGTGAATGAATGAAATAAATGAAAGGAGGATGCAAGATGGAATAATATAGGTCAAAACTTACAGGTCCTATCCCTCATTATCTACTTGATATAATGGGCTGCATAGTGACTGTATATATTTACCCATCGAGGTGAAATCATCCTAATCTAAACACCAATTACATGACCACCCTTACAGGTGTCTGGGAAATTGTGAATTCCTTCTGGAAACCTAGAAGACACGGGGAATGTAGAAAATAGTGGCAGCCTTGGTCGTTTGTGGGAGGAAGGTGAAATTTTAAAATAAATGTACCCACATTTTCATAGAAAGGTAGGGAAACCATTTTGGGGAAACCACTTGGCCAGGATGCTAATTCCGACCTCCCCGTCAGAGTCAAATCAGACAAGGTGAGACTGAGGCCTTTCTTTGTACGCTTATTGATTTGCGTTATCGGCTAGTTTAAGTGGCTGATAGCCGGAACCCTGGAATCAGAAAAAGGTAAAAAAAAAAACACTAGAAAACATTGTTTTATCAAGACGAATCGGATATATTTGTGGCAAGTGCTCCAGGATATAAGGGTGTAGTGATCTGATTCATCGATAATGCGTAGGTCAAAGATAACACATCCCTGTCCAAGATAATAATTAATTCTTAAGAGCTTCTTCGCCTGGTAACGGGGCACGTTGCAACGGGGTTCGTAAGTGCCCCCTCCCCCTTCCAAACGGGGATATGACGTAACTAATTACCCTCACACCGAGATTGTACAGTCCGTTCATAGAAATAAGTGCCCTTGATAAGTCCTTGATGCTCCAGGCACACGGGCGCCGTTTTCGTATTTAATGCTGTAGGTAGTTTTGGACTGAAACAATGAAGGTAGCTATCATAATCAACCCAGCGGAGTAGCCACTTCGAAATATACGACGTGCATTTATACTGTTTTGAGAATAGTTAAATGTTTCTAACAAAAATTAAATACCCTTCATAAAATTATTTGTTTTTGTTTAATTTAAAGTTCAATATATATTTTGAAACAATCTGGTACCTTTTTGAATACAAATTATTACTACTATTATTATGATTAGGTGTCTTGCAACGGGTCCACTTCATTTGTCAGTGAACTTAGACCGCCAATGTCTTCTGCCTCCTTTAGATCCAAGTATTTTCTTCTTCGAGTCATCCGATATTTAAATCCTCGTCCTTTCTAAGCTCCTCTTTCTCTGAGCCTTGCTGACTTACTGTACTGCTTTCAAATTTCAGCGTACTTGTGAATTCACATAAGTCTACCCACCTTTGTTGCTTGACTAATGAACACCTGGTTTTGCTTAGACCAAATATGGAAGTATTTTTTCTTTGAACCTAATAAAACAGAGAAAATAGTGGCAACCCTATATAGTACTAATATTATAATTAAACGTCATCAACGTTGACAGCAATCAAATGTGTTTAGATTTTGTATTTTCCAAACTACTCACTGTGTTCTTCATGTAATTGTTTGGGCTTTGATAATTGGCGCACGCCTATCCGCATTGCATCGATATGTATTTATTGATGTTGATGGATACTTGTCCATATATCTCATCGGGTTGGCACATGTACACACAATCTTGTGAGATAATGGGGAAATGCTCTAATAGGGAATATTTTCCGGGTCGATGCAACATACTAGAGCGTGCGCCTACCGTTTCTTCATCCGGCGGAGAGACTGTAAACTGGTTCATATTAGATTTAATATTATTATTAGTACCTAGTCTTACTACCCGTTAGGGTTATACGCACTTACGCTAATGTGTAATGGTAGGGTGATTGTGAGATGAAATGGAGGACCTACAAGTTTAACGTGGAATCCGAACCATGGTGGCCTGGCATTCCTCACATTCACAAGTTGTGATTAAAACACGTCTTGTCAGAGGTAAAGGAAGGGTTTGGCAATCAGATAAATCTTAGCTGTGACCGAGGATTGAACCCCACACCCCCAACACAGAAGTCTGACACCTTACCCCTAGACCGCCAGGTCACCTCGATTTAATAAAGTAAATTAGTTGTTGATGAAAATTTTATAGTGGTTTCTCACAGTAACATGATGTGTTTAGTGAATAATAACTCTTCCAAAACCTTAATATAAAAAAACACTATTTTTTTTTTGTTGGAAAGTTATTTGTAGTTTCTCAAGGGTTTCTTCTTTGTTGAAAAACCGCGAGATAAGTTGTGTTTGAAAGTCTCCTAAAACAACGCAGTTCGTGAAGTAGAAGTCGAGTTTTAAGCTCTCTTCTTTATTCTATAGTTGAGAAACCTCATCTTGTAAACTTCTTAGTCCTAACTAAAGTTGAACAAGCTAACTTGAGATATTGTTACTGCTTCTCGAATAAAATATTTGTTTCCTCCCTTTTATTTTTAAATTTCATAAGAGTGAGTTTATAACTTGCTTTGAAAATTGTTCCAATACCGTACAATTTCGTGTGTTATTACTGTAATCCATTTTTCCGTTTAACCTTTTGTCTTTCATTTTGATCATTTGGTTGATTTTGTTTGTAAGGCTTTTTTATTTGAATAATAAATTTAATACCAATGTAACCAATCACGGGAAAATGTACAGTCGCATTCATAAAAAGTGGTAGACTTTTCAATCCTAGTTCCATTTTTAAGCCAGCAGGGCTTTTTTTTTTTGTGACTAGAGGCATACATTCCTAGATTAGTTTTAATTACAGATTTTGTTCGTCGAATAGTAAGAATAAGCAATGTGACTAACGTTATGTTCATTCAATCAAATCAAACTGTTTGTTCAGTTGGCCATCGATTAGTATGCCAAACCTTTACTTGGGAAAACCAGCTTTGGATCTTGACTGCCAGCCTAAGGAGGAGTCTACCACAAAGGGGTTTTCCAAGCGCTTTTCAGATGGACCATGGTCTTTTGATATTTATCTTGATCATCCTGCTACCTTAAGTTATATAATTTAGGTCGTTAATGAGAAGTAAACCTATTCTCATGAATCTATATTTTCAGTAGACACTACATTAAGGGCACCGCCCACTTTAAAATATATATTCTCAAGTTGTGGTATTTATTATGATAAGGACAGTTTTTAAACTTTAAAATATCCGAAAAATTCTAACTTACTTTAAAGTTTTCTGTAAATACCACATTAAAAATGACGTTGTTTGTTCAAGGAAGACTATCTTTACGTTAATCTCTGGACTGCGACTACGTACTGAAAGCCCACAGGCCGAATTTGTATACCTGCTTTGTAGGTTTATCAAAAGCGCGCCATTGTTTTTAGTATCTGAGCACCATATGGCAACACCTAACTTAGCCTGATTATTGTAAAGAGTATGGGGGCTGTTTAAAATACATGTTTGCCACGTTATGTGGTTGTGGTTTGTTTCACTTTGTACTTTTGATACAATGTCTAGGTGATTTTTTTTTATATTAGGTTTATTATCCCTCTTCTGCGCTTTCGATGCTCTCTGCTGAACTACGACAGTTGAGTTTTCTAAAACGTCGTTGAAAATGAGCTGATTTGATCTTTTCACCATTAAAAATACTTTTTACCGGCTAGCATCGAAAGCACACAAGAGGTAGGAACTTCATTTCAAAAGTATACGAAGATATAGATCAAAAGTGCACACAGACCCTCTTTCAAAAGCGCAGAGGGGGAAAAAAAACAGCAACTACGTAACGTGGCAAACACTCGGCACTTGTGTTTTAATTATGTAGAGTTTTGGCATGAACCATATTTTAAAATATCAAACCACAAAGTAACTATATTATTATAAAAATATATATATTCATAGCAGAAAATACTGAGTAGCCTCTAAACTATGAGATCCGGTTCTCTATTTTCCTCTGCTTTGTGCTGCCATGTGAAGCAAAATTCATTCCACATGATACGTAATGTACAGTCAGATTTAAACATGAAGGACTTTTTTGATAGCTATAAAATTAAAAAAAAAAAAATCATATATTTATATGTAAAGCTTGAGTACAATTTTCATAGAAAGACACTATTAGAAAATGCAAACATATTTTTTGCAGTTAACATTGGTATCATTTTACTATATTTTTATTGTCATTTTAAAGGTCATCTATAAAAATTGACAAATGCAGATCACATACCTTGACGTATGACTGCACGAAAGAATATCTAGTAAATTTTCAAGCTGTCAGATAAAGACTCTTCCTATAACAATTGAAAAGCGTGTGGTCTTCTTATCAGAATCCTACTACTGTGTATACATTAGGATTCTAGTACAGGCTATCCAGCTTAGAAGTGGCGGCAACTGACATCTACTAACATGTTGCCAGATCTACTCTCATATTATATCCATTCGCCAAAAAATATGAGCTGCAAGACCATATGTTGAGTTGTCATTTAGAACAATCAAAACTTTCACCACAACCAATTTGTTTTAATAATATTTTTCTTTTAAGCGTTTTTACATGATTGAAACACTAACTTGTGAAAATAACCGTTTGTATGTTTATTTGTAGTTCACTTAAAAATGCTCTACAAACGCGAGTTTCTAAAAGGCTGCCTTCATAAATTAAGATGGCGAACCGGACGAAATTAGGGTGGTTGATGTAAGAATAGGAATACTAGGATTCTAGTAAGGAAATACAAGAGTCACTAAGACTCCTTTCATTTAATCACATGTCAAGTAATGTAATCTGAAGCTGAAAATTCTGATACATAGTATTGATAAATTAAAACTAATAATAATAATAATAATAATAATAATAATAATAATAATTATTATTATTATTATTAGCACCGCGTCTTACTACCCGTTCGGGTTATACGCACTTACGCTAATGTGTAATGGTAGGGTGATTGTGAGATGAAATGGAGGACCTACAGTTT
>CABFOV010000976.1:130094-143355 GCA_902141375.1 Timema poppense
CCCCCCCCACCCAAACGTATCTAACATTCTAACCTAGACGTTCCTGTCACTGGCAAACAAGAAATATCTAGATTAACGCCTCTGTCCGCATACACAAACGTGCGGGTATTTTATTTTAATCTAAGAAGGGAAAAGCTTTTATTTTGTTTGTAGTGTCTCTTGTCAAGGAAAGAGAAAAGTGTATGTTTTTGGCTAAATACTTGAGAATTATGTAGACCCTAAAGTTAGAAGGCAGGTGTATAATTCGTATAAATAACACACCCGCACCAATGGACACGCAGACAAATACATCGGTAACATCTTGGCTGGTTTTATGGGTATGGGGAGGTCGAGGTTCGAATGCCAGCTGGGGTAGCTTATTCCTCTTTCCACAGTCAAATTTAAGAACATTTCCTCAAAATTATACTTCTCCTCTCCCTACCCTGTTAGTATGAATATTCGGTTAACCGGACAGATACTAAGACACGATGCACACATGTACATATACAAAAATAACGCTAAATACATTTTTGTATTCTCATGTTTTTAAAACATTTGGACTAGAACCTCATTTTTACTAAAAAAATTTTTTTAGCACAGCGTTTTATTACCCGTTCGAGTAATACACCGATATCCTTGTTACACTATGTGTAGAGGATGAGGAAGATTGCGTTTAGAGGAAGTGTACCCGCACTTGTATGGAGGTAAAGTGTAAAACCATTTTAGAAAAACCATCCTCAGTACATCCGACCGGGATTAGAAACTCGATCTCCACGTCATCGGCAGTCTAATCTATTTTGTAGTGACACATTAGACCATGTGGCCACCGAAGCGGGTCTCATTATTATTATTATTTGCTTCGAACCATTCTACTTGAGCCCTCTTGATGGGATCCGAACTTGGGACTCTCAAGGAGATGAAGTTGCTCTCAATATCCAAGCGTCTAAACTCAAATCAAACAGGCTCGCGCAGTGAAGTACGTAGCGCTTTCACATTTGAGATATTCGCTGAAAAGCGATAGCTCGAATGTAAACTCTAATAGAGTAGGTACGTTTATTGACGGTCCACTTTGTAAAAGAACCTTTCTTGGAGATCTTGACTGTGATCAAGAACTAAAACTGGCGATTTCGTTGCGACTGAAAGGTTTTTTTTTATTTGTATGCGCTGCGTCTTATTACCCATTCGAGATATCCGCATGTTTACATTAATGGGATAGGAATTAATAAATATAATTTTAGAGGAAATGTACTCACATTCACACAGAGGGATAAGGGATAAAATACGGTCAAAAAACCCAACTCATTACATTCGATAGGGATTTGAGCCCCGACATCCCCAGATATTATTTCATCATCCGAACCCCTCTCCCTCCCCTCCAAATAAACCTGTCATTTATTACAAAAAGTTTAGCTAACAATTATTATTTGGACATGGAGGACGCATAAACCAAGCATACCGTTTTCATGTTTTCTTATTTTGTAAATTCACAGCGAGTTTGGCTTTTTTTCTGACAGTTATTTTATTAATCAGGTCTGAGTACCCTTTTGGGTTGTAGGCATTCATTAATTACTCAAATTGGGTGGGAATGAGGAAGGTACAATTTTAGAGGAAGGTATCTATATTTTCGCGGAGAGAGGATAATGATAAAAATGAGAAAGAAAAAATAAATACAGGGTGTACCGTAAAATATGGGACCCACTTCAGTGTTGGGAAGGAGTCACAAAAACAATGAATAGGTTAATTTAAACATGTGTCCCACTTGACCTTGTTTCCGAGCTATATTCATTTGTACTCTAGTAATGTGGAGCTACTTAACATTATAGGAAGTGCTCAAAATGGCCACCTTTGGGCTGAATGCAAGCATTGCGATGTATTGTATTTTTGAAATAGTGCGGCATTCTCCAAAAGGACACAGCAGACTTGCATTTAGGATGAAGGTGGCTGTTTTAATCAGCCCTATAATGTAAAGCATCTCCACATTACTGGAGTACAAATATGACTGTAACTCGGAAACAAGGTCAAATGGGACACATGTTTATATGAACTTTATTAATTGTTTTTGTGTCTCTTGTCCACCATTGAAGTGGGTCCCCCATGTCACGCTACATCCTATGTATGTACCCTAGTACACCGGACCGGAACTCGAAACGTTATCTCTCCATGACTAACTGGCAATCAAGTCAAACATGAGAATGATATGATGCATTAGACCATTGTTTCTCAAAGTGTGGTTCGCAGGATCTCAGGAATTATCGTAATGAAAATGAATTAAAGAATGTTGATCACATATAATACATAATATTTAAATGCAAAACTATGCTCTATTTCTTTTTATCGGTAGATAATAGGCCTAATCATTAAAAAAAAATCTTTATCAACCTTAAGTCAAACAAATCTAAACATTTACGTAGAACAAATTATAAGGCTTAGAATGTTAATCAAATAAAAAAACTATTGCTTAACTTAAAGTATAGGATCGTAAAATAAAACTGCAACCTCAATAGTTATTGGAATGCACCTTCCAGTAGGAAGATCTCAAGTCCCATTTGAGTCAAATGCCACCCTTACTGAAAACATCTTAACTTCCAAGTTCATTGACCTACTATTTCCACTATCTCTGGTTTTCCATCAGTGACGTCATCCCCCTCTCTTTTTACCCATACCTTAGACCATTGACCCTAAATTACTTTATCAGAATATTGCAATTCTGCCCATTAGATTTCGGCCCCATTTGATTTCTTACCCCATTTGAGTATTCCTGAGAGGATTGGTTCAGTATAAAGTGTGTGTTCCGATATGTTTTACCCCATTTGGTGTATAATTTTTGGCTCGAATCCAATTGTTTGTGTTTCGATTTTTTTACCCTGAGTTCGAATCTTTGGAAATGTAAAGACTGAAATCTTAGTGCTCATGTTAAAGTCAGAGCTGCTCAAAATTATATTGTTACCGTAATTGCATGTTACCTCACGTGCAACTCTGGATCATCCATTATTATAAAGCCAAGTCCTTCAATTTAAAATGTTTCTAATATTAATGATTTTTGTTAGCCTTTATATTGTACGTACACTTAATTTTATAGTCTATTAATTTTAATATCGATTTTTATCTTTTATTTCTACTCTTCTATTTGTAGCTATTGAGGTATTCATGGTAGTAATAAATAAATAAATAGCATCAAGTACCCACTTTGGTGGTCGATTTGTTTAAGGCGTCGTTCTCACAATAGACGAGATTTCGGATGATGGGGAGATAGTGAGTGGCTCGAATCCCAACAGGGGTTACTGAGTTTTTTCCTAAATGGCTTACCGCTAACCCTACACGCAAATGTGGGTACGCTTTGTCTAAATTCAAGTTTACTCATCCATAACACTTCAGCGTAATTAGTTTATATGCGTAAAACCTGCACGAGCAGTAAGACACGGTGACAAAAATAAGTAAACCTATTGTTATAGTAATAGCGTGTCCTTTTCAAATAAATTATTACTAATGTCTGATTGCCAAACACTTCCTTCACCTCTGAAAAGACGTGTATTAATCACAACTTGTGAATGTGTGGAACGCCGGGCCTCCACCGTGGTTCGGATTCCACGTTAAACTGTAGGTCCTCCATTTCATCTCACAATCACCCTACTATTACACATTAGCGTGAGTATAACCCGAACGGGTAGTAAGACGCGGTGCTAATAATAATAATTTCAATTTCCTTTATTATAGTGCTGGCCAACAGTTGTAGGACCTATAACAGGCCAGCACTGAAAGTACACAAGTACCATACAAATACATACATTTACACAAGAAAATAAGATAAACAAAAATGCCTAATTAATGTTATATAATGATTAATAGGTATCAAAAAAAGTAATTAATATTGATTATAATAAAAAATAGCAATAATGACAAAACACTAAAGAGTGGTTAAAAGCAGTAACAATATGCGAAAAATCAATTAGAATATTGTAAAATTTAGATATTATAGGCAGAACCTCTTAGTGATAAATTATTGATAAGGGATTTCCTTAAATAACTCTCTAAATAACTCTCTGAGTTTAGCTTTTCTTTTATGATAAAAGTCGAATTCGACAAATCTAGAATTGGCGCTATGGATACAACGACATATAAGAGCTATTGGGAAAAAATAATTTTGGATTACGAGAAGCCCGAGAGGGGATTTGAATGCCTAAATGATCAAGGGCAAATTTTCAATAAATTTTACTATTGAATATATTAAAAACAAACAACAATAATACTAATAATTTCCTAATATTACTAATGGACCGTTGTAGCTATGGCTGCAGATTATCTCGCTAAAATGTATTCCAAACTTTTTATTTGTGTAAGGTAGGTCTATATATAATGAGGCCTCACTCTATATTTTAGATAAGGGTTTACTCGTCAAACACTATCAAATGTCCATGGAGTAGGAGCTTTCGGTGTTTAATTCTAAGCAAAACGTTAATTTTTTTCCCTTCACACCACAATGATAACTTTAAAAATGTCCCTTTCTCGGCCTAGCTATTTGATGCACTATACCATTTAATGTGAGAATTGAAATATTATTTTTAACCAGAGAGAAATACTTTATTTATCGATAAACAATCTTCCACAAATCTGAGTTTCCATGGTGATGTAAACAAAGAATTATCGTACAGATGAACCACCGTGCACGAAGCAGAAGTTGGTCATTCTCTATAAAAATCGGATTTTCGTTGGAAGATACTAATATTTTTGCGATATCCTGGACGCTTGGATTTTAAATTGAGTGTTCGTTTGTAAAAAAAAAAGATTCAGCAATTTTCTCATAATTTAATATACTGTAAATGGGCTTACACAATTATATATCTTCCTTCACCTCTGACAAGACATTTTGTGAATGTGGGGAATGCCAGGCCTCCACCGTGGTTCGGATTCCACGTTAAACTGTAGGTCCTCAATTTTATCTCACAATCACCCTACCATTACACATTAGCGTAAGTGCGTATAACCCGAACAGGTAGTAAGACGCGGTGCTAATAATAATTATTATTATATATCCAGGGCTGTTTTGTAATTAGGGTCGCTCTTAATTAATTAATTAAAATATAGCAACATTCTGGTAGAAAATAATATTTTTTTTGTCAACGTTGATAGTATTTCACTCTTTTATTATTGTTATTTTATATGTATTAATAATATCTATCAGAAGTTACAGCTGAAGATCACATGACCTGGCGTATGAATACGTGAAAGTTGATCAAGTAACTTTATAGCTGTCAGATAAGAGTTTTCTTATGAAAATTGTACCTTAGATACATTATTCGAAGATCTCTTCTTCACCCTTGTGCGGTTTTTATGTAAATAGCGCGCTAGCTTCTAAACTATTGAAGTGCGCGGTGATCGATCAAAGAAAAGTCCTTCTAAAGTGTTTCTTCACATCGAACTGAAGCGTCTAGTTTAAATATTTATACAGAGTTCCTTGAGAGAACATCTGCATGCCATGTTGTTTTATAAACTATTTCACAAAGAAGTTGAAACGTTCTGGTAAGTTGGAATTTAATCACTTATGGAAATAGGTTTTATTATGTAAGTTTTACAAAAACCTTACTAAACGTCCTATTAACCGTCCTGGCTATCTGCATATTTTTTACAAATGGGGTGTGAATGAAGAATACAGAATTTAGATGAAGTAGGCCTATATCCTTATTTGCTTAGAAGTGGTAAAGGTGAGCTATTTAGGAAAAATTGCCTTATGTCACCTGGCGGGGGTTGGAACCTCAACCTCCTGTCACCGGTAAACCAAATAAGTTGTTAAAGATGCTCTTGTTCGCATTGATAGGATACGGGTACGTTTAATTTTTATATTCGCAAATAATTAGAAAATAAACAAAGGTAAGTTTGTAATAAAATACTCCATTACCATTTCTACTGTGACTTAAGAGGGCCGCCTCGGTAAGCGAGAAATTGCCGTAACAACGTTCAGCTCTGACGCATTATTTAACTATATGATGCTTTATTCCAAAATATCCCCGGTCCCGGCATAAATTTATCTGATTACCAAACCCTTCCTTCGCCTCTGACAAGACATCTTGTGAATGTGGGGAATGCCAGGCCTCCACCGTTGTTCGGATTCCACGTTAAACTGTAGGTCCTCAATTTCATCTCACAATCACCCTACCATTACACATTAGCGTAAGTGCGTATAACCCGAACGGGTAGTAAGACGCGGTGCTAATAATAATAATAATAATAATATTCCAAAATATGTCTCACGCCATGATAAAGTCGATATATTACGTAAGGGCTCTTATTCCTTAACACTCCTAATGTTTGAGTTTTATCAATAGAAAAAAATATGCTAAAAATGTGATATTAGCTCATTTTAGACGACTTTTTAAGCATATTTGTGGAGCTATGAGCCTAGGCTGGATGAAGATGGATTCATTTAGGCTTTGTCTAACAAATATATTAATTTTTATTTTTTCGATACCTTACAGGTAGAGAAAGTATTGTGATTGTCACAAAAATTCGATATTTTGATGAATGTCGACTATTCATGACCTCCAGAATCCGAAAAAGACGTGATTTTCTCAATGCCGTCTGTCTGTTTGTCTGTACCTCGGAGTAGAGCCTAAACTATTTTAACGATTGATCTAAGACTTGGTATCCAGGGTTTTCATAAGTTTGCCTCGAGGTTTTTTTAAAAATTGTATTTCTAACCCTCAAATGAAGGGTAGTTTCCGAGCGTAAAGAGAAAAAACCGATTATATCAAAATCGGCTCTAACTCCTTTGATTAAAATGTCATTTATAAGCACTAATTAATCAAACAAAATTGCTATTCTCAATTTTTTTGGTCAAAATGACTTTAAGGGTTCCATACAGATGCGTTAATTCTAAATTTGTATCATACCGTCTTAGTTCTTTTAGATATGAAATTACTTATCATCGCAAATATATGTCTATTTATATTAAAAAATCTTTAATTGAAATATATTTTTATAAAACCAATAGTTTCTGAAATATTGGCAAACATATTAGTATAATTTTGTGAGCTTTAGTTGTATAGAGATACTAAAGTTTTACCGCATTAATTCTCTAATGCCATAGAGCAAGTAAATAAGTAAGTCTCTCAAAAAGTTAATGTTCTTTTTCCTTTAACCTCTTAGGGGAAATGTTTGTACAACAATGATCTATCTCTATCATTTTATACTAAATAGTCAATATTTACCTATTCTATTGGTCAACATTGTTAAATGAGAAATTTAACAGCAATGCGATGACCTGAAGATGTGCAACCTCTAATAAAAGGTCGAAAATTTTAACAGGAAGTTGAAATTTCATTACGAAGTGTTGACATTTGTGGACCCATTAGCGACTTTTTTATGGTCCAAATATACAAATGAAGACTTTAATCCTCTATAAATAAAATTATAAAATTTAAAATTGGGAGTCAAAAAAGTTTTACATGAGTATAGTGTAATTTGTGGTCGGGTTTGTTAGTGTGTATCATTATGTTTCACATATATTACGTGTTTTGAATAAATATCTTCAGTTTTAGACGGAGTGAGAAGTCAGTGCGTAGTTACGTACCATTTATTTGATAGGCTAACAGCATAATATGTTAATATATTGACATTACAAAGAATGGTTGTAAGTGAGGGGTCTAAGGGAGTATACGTTTATATAGAAAATGAATTAGTTCCAGAAAACGACACAGACCATTGTAAGCGATTGATTTTAAGCGATTGATTCTTTATCGCTGACCAAGGTGGCTGCCCTAAGATTTCTAGTACATCATCTTTCACCTGTAAAGAGGGTGACCTGGTGGTGTAGAGGTAAGGTGTCAGACTTCTGTGTTAGGCGTCCGGGGTTCAATCCTCGGTCCTGGCACTGATTTATCTGATTGCCAAACCCTTCATTCTCCTCTGACAAGACTTGAATTAATCACAACTTGTGAATGTGTGAAATGCCAGGCCTCCACCGTGGTTCGGATTCCACGTTAAACTGTAGGTCCTCCAATTTCATTCACAATAACCCTACCATTACACATTAGCGTAAGTGCGTATAAACCGAACGGGTAGTAAGACGGGGTACTACTACTAATAATAACAGCCTGGAAAGAGGATAAGAAATATCTTTCTGGGGATAAAAATGACACCCATTAGGGTAGCTTTTAGTCTCTGGCCGACTTCTTTGATCTTGGTATAAAGTGCTCTCTCAGGACCTGATTTTCGTAGGTTCAAACCCAGCCGGAGTTAACGGATTTTTCTTGAACTATACAAATCCGTAGCACAACTTCCTTCGGAAGGGTAGGAAATCCATCGGTCCAATGTCGAATGTGGTATGTAAAAGAATCCCGGAAGGAACGTGAAAATAATTATAAATTAATTATTATACCTTTCAAGTTTTCCAAAATTTGAATACTCCTTATTATTAAGCTCCTCTTTTCCTCAACTTTGTCTTCTATCACGTCGTGCAGAAGACAACCCCTCGTAATGATGTGTTTGATCCAAAATGGTGTTCTTTTTACCCACTCTTCGGACTTCTTTATTTGTCACCCTATCTGTCCACCAAATCTTCTCCCGCATCACATTTAAAAACTCTCTAAGTATTTCTTTTACATCCTCCTGAGAGTCCAAGTTTCTGATCCATACAGTGAAATGCTCCAAATGTAGCATTTCTTCATTTTCTTCCTCAGTTCCGAACTCATCATGCTGATCATCATTATAACCTTTTCTTGTTTTTTTTTAGCGCTGCTTCTTACTACTCATTTGGGTTAATACGCTTATGTACTATTTACAATCATGGTTTTAGAGATTATGAAGATTATATTTAGAGTAAGTGTAGGGACCTATCCACATACGCGTGGAGGGAATGTGGAAAAATATTTTTTTTTAAACCATCCTCCATACACCTGACCTAGATATGAACCTCGATCTTCCCGCCATCGGTAATCTAGTATACTGCGAGACCACGTGGCCACCGAAGCTGTTCTCTTCTCGTCTAAAGTTTCCTTGGCCATCCATGACGATCCTCGACCTAATTTCCTTGGTTCACTAGGCATCCTTTGTCAACTGACTTCCCTGGTAGGCTACTTGAACTACTCAATGCTTTCCAACTCTTGGTTTACAATTACCGCATTTTATTAGAATTAAAAACTTTGAAATTTTTTCTAAATAATCGAAATTGATTAATTTGATTTAAATAACAAATAGCCAAATAAATTAATAAATACAATATTTGTTAAATATAACTTCTTTTTTACAAAACATTTCTTTACCAAGAAAAGTGGCATGGTTTGAAATGTTTGCAAAATATTATAATCCTTTCAGAGAGCTAATAGGCACGTTTATGTAACTGGCCATAGGAACTAGACCAGATTTAGCTTTTTCAGAGCCTAGGAATCACATACAAGAAGGGCTCGAATAAGTTGAAAGGGTTTGTGGATGATGATTGGGCAGCATGTACACAAGACAGAAGATCTTACACAGGACTTGTTTTTGTTCTTGCAAATGAAGCAGTGACTTTGGAGGCAAAGAAACAGCGCACTGTGCCATTATCAACTCCTGATGTCGAATACATGGGATTAACTGAAGTTGCAAAGAAATCGATTAATTTAAACAAATTCATGAAAGAAGTAGGATTGGGAAATTAACAAATCATCCCAGTTTACATTGACAATAAGGGAGACCAAAAACTTGCAAAGAACCCAATGTTCCATTCAAGAACCAAACATTTATAGATTACGTCCTCATTTCATCAGGGAGGAGCTTGTTTTTTCCCCATGATTTTTGACCCCTCTTCCTCCCACGTAAGGGATCGTAAGAATTTTTTGTAAACCCCCGCCACCCTTTATCTTACCCAATTTTTTATGATTTGGTAAATTATATTATTTTAATCATTTAGTTATGTTTGTTAATAAAGCGAGTGATATCAAATTTTATAATACTTTAGGTGCAGTAAGTAGGTGAAATATAAGTTAAATTTTATAGACAATATATTTATTTTCTGACAAAAAGATCATTTAGATTTTGTCTCATCATAATCATTGATAATAAACCTTAAGATTCTACCCACCTTCCCTACCTTGTAAGAAAGCGTAAGAAAATACTGTACTCCCCACCTCTACCCCAAAACCCTTGTGTAATTTAAAGACCCCCCCCCCCCTATTCTATATTCTTAAACTAATGTAAATTGCTGTTGACTATAATAATCAGTAAAACGAATATCACTAAAGATGATATGAGGTAAAAATGAAAGAGGTAATCCAGGTGTGAATGTAGGGGACGTAAGAAAAAAACAATGTTTTTGAAGTTTTCATAGGAAAACCTTTTTTTGTCCAAATCAAAGAGTTTAATTTTATTCACATGGTAATATCAACAGTTGTTGAATATCTTTCACGAGTATATTAGTATTTGATGTTAACTCTTTAAGTGAAGAAAAAAAATTGTCATTAAATTCCAGAACATACTTGAAAAATATTTAAGAACTGTTGATATCAATATGTGAAGAAAATTAAACTTTATGTTTCTGCTGGGGAATTATTTGATTTATTTTGATCAATAAAATTTTACTAAAAAAAACGGCAAAAACACTGGTCTTTTCTCGTGTCCCCTTTAACCTTACCATAATAGAGAACCCATTAGATTTTGCACCTGTAATGGATTACAAGCCAGTTTCTCAGGGAAAAAAACAACCCAACCGCAGTTCATCCAGCCGGGATTTGAACTTGAATATCAATCTTCAGTGGTAGAGACGGCCATGCCGGTTCCTATTGATAATCTGCCATCGCTTATCGGTGAGTTGTCAAAGTCAATGCCGGGTTCTAATGAGCACTGGTTTGTCGCGCTCTGATGCAACCTGCAATGCATGGTTGCTTCCGTGTTTCACGCCCCACCGGTTCGACTACCGATGTAAAACAAGTGGTTTGTAGCTGTTACTGACAGAACTCGCCTCTGGGACATTCTCCAGAGATTTTTTTCTGAACTTTGTAAAACATTCATATGAAGGGTACAAGGGAAAAGGGGGAAAGTCCAATAATAGTTTAAATTAAGTCAATGCTTCCATCTGTTAGACAACCATAAGATATTTCTAATGCTCTTTACAATATGATTAAAAGAGGTCTCTTATCATAATTAAATTAATTTAAAAAAAGTATTTATTTGGGTTCTTCCTGTAATGGGATTTGAGATATAAAAGGTGTTGTCGTGAAAAATGTGTGAAATATGATTTTCCTTCTTTTCCCCATGTAACTTTCTAATATAAATACTATAATACTAAGCACCGCGTCTTACTACTCATTCGAGCTATACGCTTAAGTACTAATTACGCTAATAGGCTAGGAATTGGGAAGACTGAATTTAGAGGAAGTTAACCCGCATTTGCGTGGAGGGAAAGTGGAAAAAAACATTTAGGAAAATCCACCCCTAGTTCACCTGAGTGAGATTCAGACCTTGATCTCCCCGTCCTCGGTGGTATAGATCAATACGAAACTAGCGCGTTAGTTAACTACGCCACCGAGGTGGGTCATACATTGTTGACCTCTGCAGAAACTACCCTACTACGTTTATAGCGATCGTATTCCAGTACAACATTATATGGTCCGACACTTTAGTTCAGTAGGTAGCACGTCTTTCTACTGAAACAATGTTCCTGGGCTCGATTGATGGCATCGCCGGAAAAAAAAACTATTGGTGAAATAATGGGAGATTCCCCTTTTACAGTGAGGGATTAATGACTGTAAGACTAGGTATTGTGTTTATTCTAAAAGTAAGTTTGTATGTAGGGTGCTGATATTATCATTAGGTTCGAAAATTGCACATTAAACACTCAAAATTATAATATATAATATTTGTTGAATAAACCATGACCCGCTTCATTGACCGAATGCTCTAAGACGTCACTCTCGTGTTAGACTGACCTGCTGATGACGGGGAGATGGGGTCTCAACTCCAGGTCGGGTCCACTGTTGGTGATATTTCTTAAAATGGTTCCCCCACACTTCTTCCACCAATAGCAGGCAGATTACCTCTAAAATACTTCTTTACTCATCCATACCCCATTAGAGTAATGATCATATATACGCATAACCTTAACAGGTAGTAAGTCGCGATGATAACAAAAATAATTATTAAAAGTATAAACTATGCACTGCTCGTGTGCTACGAAATTGAAGCAAAATTAGTAAATAGGTTCTGAAAATTGAAAAATGACACCTGGACACGGGAATCGAACGTGGGACCTTTGGTTTAGTACGCCAATGCTATCCAGGAATCATCCCGTGCCCAACGTCATTCTTCGCTCATATTTTAAGGCAGAGTCTATAATGAACGTGCACAAATCGTCGGTTACAAATGTGTGATCATAAACTCTGCCTTAAAATATGATTGAAGAATGACTTTGGGCACGGGACGATTCTTGGATAGCTCAGTGGTAATAGCATTGGCGTACTAAGCCAAAGGTCCCGGGTTCGATTCTCGTGTACAGGTGTCATTTTTCAACTTTCATAATATGATATCTAGATGGAGTAATCCTCACTAAAAAGCATAAATAATAGATTTGGCTGTTTGATTAATTAATAAACAACTGTTGCGTATTTTACCATCTATAAAGTAAATCGCGTGCTCCGGGTCTTATTATCCTTCCGAGGCGTCTGAATCTTTTATACGAATGGGGTAGACATAAGGAAGGTAAAATTAGGAGGAAATTTGTCTGCTAAACTAGAGTGGAGATCAACTTATTAAACACCTTCGGTAGGCTATACCTGGCCAATATTCTAACCCAGACCTCCCTGTCACTGGCAAACTAGATGAGAGGAGATTGACGTAGGCCTATATGTCCGGGCGTACACCAATGTGAGTTGCATAAATTAATCTGTCGAATTGGTGCCATATTAGGTTTTCGTACGTCGGATGTGATGGTGATTGAACACAAAATGGTAAAGGTTTAACATGGAGAGAATGAACTCGTATTTGCGTGGAGGGAGAGTGGAAAACAATTTAAGAACCCCCCGGTTCACCCGAGCGAGATTTGACTATATTTCCTCGTCCTCAGCAGTCTAGCTCAACACAAAACTAGAGCATTAGCTAACTACGCTACCGAGGCTGGTGCAAACATTATTACTAAATTAATTTTTGCTAAATAACTCGGGCGTGTTTTGAGTCACACGTAAGTATCGTCACTTATATGTTACTGTTATATTTCTACCATGTTACTGCCATATCATGTGAGTAGTGTTGCAGGCGTGTCGGTACAGTCCTTTATACACAGAAAAGTGTATATGTAAGCTTTGAGATCACCCCTTCAGGC
>CABFOV010000977.1:0-16137 GCA_902141375.1 Timema poppense
GTGCTGGGACCGAGGATTGAACCCCGGACTCCAGCATAGAAGTCCGACACCTTACCCCTAGACCACCGGGTCACCTTTAGTGATTGAATTCAAGCACGCGGGTTTAATGTTAAGCTCCTTTAATTTGTCGGTGATGAGGTCGGGATTCAAATTCCTACCGGTGGGTACAAAGGATAATTTTTTAGTAAATGGTTTTCCCTTTTCTACCTCCACTTAACTAGAGGTACAATTCATATAAAATGTACGTACCTCACAAGTATAATTATATGCAGTAGCCTGAAAGGGTAGTAATGTTTAGTGAGAATAAGTTATTTAAAAACTAGGATTTGAACGCTTGGGGTTTAATCAAGGGTTCGCGTTGAAATACCAAATTTGGGGCCAAGCTTTGTGACACTCTGGACACTCGGCCATAGCGAACAGAACAACGAACATGTTTGTGGAAATGTTCGTTGTTCTGTTCTAGTATGGACGCGGCTATACAGGTAGTCTAAACGAACTCTGCTCACTCTAGCAACACTCCACGTCACGTCTTTGCTTATTGGACTGCGCAGCCACGAACCTACGTAGAGTTGGGAAGAACTGTTTACTGTTGTGAAGAGCTTAAGTTAAAGTGGTTCAGTTTAAAGAAATGAACGGTTCATTTTATGTAGTTCTAAAGCCCAGTAAATCGCGAACTACAGCTTGTAGCTCAATGATTGACTAGTTCGTGACTTATCCGCAGCCATCAGCTTGCAGTTCACCTTCATTCCCCAGTTAATTATCTCTACACACGTGACATTGATATTATCATATAATTATAGTTATTGTAATCATGGAGTGTATTGTTTGAATCTGAGGAGTAATAGAAAGGGGGTGGTTAGTTAATTAGCTTTATATTACCCAGAAATAGAAATGACAAACAATAATTAACCCACATATATTTTTTATCACTGTGTCTTACTACCTGTTCAGGTTATACGCATATTTGATAATTTTCTCTAATGGTATAGGGATGAGGGAGGAAGAATTATAGAGGTAATCTACTCGCATTTGCTTGTAAGGAGAGATGGAAACCATTTAGAAAAAATCCTCAGTAGACCTGACTTGGATCCAAATTCCGATCTCCTCGTCCTCAGTAGACCAGTCTATAACTTGTGACGCCTTTGACCGTTCGGTCACTAAAGCTAGTTTTATTAACTCATGGATATAATTTAACAGGTTTTATTTTCCTTTAGTTTCTATGGCCAATATTAAATCGAAGAATCATGATTTTTTTTTACTGTCGCGTTACCTCGTAGCTCACTTGGAACAAGATCATTTTAAGAATTGAACTAGTTCGTTTGGAAGATTGATTTCTTTTGAACTATTCGCTAGCGAGACTTACATATCTCAAACATACAGAAGTTATTTTTCCTTTAATCTAAATCCCTCATATTCTCTTTCATTTTTAAATCCCTCCCTATACCATTTCTACGACAAATATTTATTTCTAAGACTCATTTTTAGAGATTTGTTTGTTTGGTGCTATAAGTGTTCTTTCTCGAGGTCTTGAAAGACAACTGTTTGTTATGTTTGTGACAGTCTTCATTCTATTTGGAAACACTGGATATTTTATCGAATGCAAACAACTATGACGTCTGAAGCAAAGATTGCTCACGGGGTAAAAAGTTGTAATTCGGGAAGTCGATTTTTTTTTTACAGATCTTTCTAGGGCAAAAAATATGTTCGAGTTAAATCTCCAAAGAAAATGCACATCGGGACTATACCACTTTGGACCAATTGAGCGGCTGCACCAACTAAGCGAAATTTTAACCAACGAGCTGAAAAACACATTCCTACAGAGAAAAATGTATGAATAAAATAAAAGTACAGTAAAGTCTTAGAAAATTGATACTCGATAACTCGACATTCCGTGTAACTCGACACGCGCACGTGCACACAGTTGTTGGCGCCAGTCATCACAATCCAAGGTCATTCAACTGTATAACCTCTCAGTTTTGTGTGTGTGTATAACTCGAGTGGAACGGTCGTGTTGCATTGTTTTACAAGTGCTGTGTTTGTTAGTTATCCAATTCAGTAACGTGTTATTCGAATCAATACAATATCATATGTACAGTACTGTACTGCACTTATTGTAATGTACTGTGATTCATCCTGGTTTAGTAAACATGCATATTATGTGAGTTCATTCGTAAAACTCGACATTTCAATAACTGGACACCATCTCAGTCCAAATTAGGTCGAGTTTCCGAGACTCTGCTATATTATAACATTTTAAAAAAGCCATTGTATTTAATTTATATTGGAACAAACATTTATTTTTAAAATAACTAAAGCTAAAAGCAAACAAACATGTAATGTACGTATTATGTAAACTGAAGATACAGTAAAAATAATTACTTTATCAAGCAAAGGTCACACACTCATAAAGATTCTTACTTTGAAAAATATTATCAAGTTTATACTAATGTGTTGTATTTATTGATCGCAACTGAACAAAGTCGGCGCAGGTATCTAATGCTGATAAAGGACTGCCGTGATTGTCTTCCTGCATTAAATTAATCAATAACTTTCCTGCCATTCTGGTTAGCCAACCACTTTGGTGTATGCAACACGCCCTACAGCATGGCTTCGCGATAGCTGACTCGGCTGCTACCCCATGGGCCAGTTTCGTAGTCAGGCTTAGTACGACTCAAGTGCGATGCTTCATTAAATAAAGAACAACACTCACTTCAACTGACCAATTCCATTCTGGTCTAGGTAGGACGTGTCGTTCTTTATTTAGTATAGCGCCGCGCTTGAGGCGTACCAAGTCTAGCTATGAAACTTGCCTCGTTATCTCTTTATTTTGAGCGTGCGTGCCATCTACAAGTTTATGCACTTTAATACTGTATATTTCTTTTGTAAATATCTCGGCATGGGTCTACCCAGCTTTGTTGCCTGAATAAACACAAAATAAATATATTTAAAAATGTACCCAAGCACCAAAATGGTGCTGAGTATTTAAATAGTTCCTTGTGTCTTGTTAAAACCGTAAACAAAGTAGTATTTTTTAAATTTATTTTTTGTCAACTTGTAGGGGGTTAAATCCCCTACCCCCATGGCTACGACCTTGAGTATTACCCACAACCCCATGTAACGTCACAATCCCTGTTGGAAACTTCAACAAGGCAGTTGACTGGTCATGTGTATAGCGTTGAGGCTGACCTTTGAGCCTGGCGGGAGTTAGTAAATTTGCCTTAAAAAAGAAATTGATGCCCTCTGTATTACCGTTAATTTTGAATGTTCTCTAAGGTACGAAAAGGTTGGGGACCTCTGGTATAGTTATTGTTGGCTTGTGATGGCGCCTAGGGATCGTATATTAAATATTTATATCACTGGCTTGGATTTTAAAGTTTGAAAACAAATATTTCTATGTCACCCAGGCTTTTGGTTATTTTAAGATAGTAAACTATTATATTAGGAATATTAGGATTCTTGTAGGAAAAGACTTTTTAAATAATAAAGACAATTTGTTTGCAGTTAGAATAGATAGGAAATGAATACAGTCAGTAAATTCATGCTATTACTCGGTCAGTCGTTACGATCTCTCCTGCTGTGAATAAATGTAAAATTCAGAGTATACAAAATAACACTTTCGCCGGTTGTTCTTTATGGTTGGGAAACGTGGTCTCTTACCTTACATGACGAGAAGAAATGTAGGGTGTTCCGAAAACAAAATGCTTAGGAAAATATTTGGCCTAAAAATGGATGAAGATATGGAGAGAGGATGAGGTTATATAATCAGGAGTAAATAACTTATACTCATCACCAAACATTGTTACGATGGTCAAATCTAGCAAATTATGGTGGACAGGACATGCAGCGTGAATGTAAGAATATAGACCCGTGTTCAGGATATTGACTGGCAAACCCAATGGGAAGAGACCATTGGGAAGGCCTAGACGCTGATGGGAGGATAACATTAGAATGGATCTGAAAGATAGAGGATGTAATGAGGGGGACTGTATATAATTATTATTATTAGCACCGCGTCTTACTACCCGTTCGGGTTATACGCACTTACGCCCTAATGTGTAATGGTAGGGTGATTGTGAGATGAAATGGAGGACCTACAGTTTAACGTGGAATCCGAACCACGGTGGAGGCCTGGCATTCCTCACATTCACAAGATGTCTTGTCAGAGGTGAAGGAAGGGTTTGGTAATCATATAAATCTTTGCCGGGACCGAGGATCGAACCCCAGCCGCCAGCATAGAAGTCTGACACCTTACCCCTAGACCGCCAGGTCACCGACTGTATATAACAAGCTCAAGATAGGAATATGGTGTAATGAAGTGGACTGGATAGAACCAGCTCAAGATAGTAATAGGGGGACTGGATAGAACCAGCTCAGATATAGTTGTTTCTTACATTTGTAGGCCAAGTGCGGCAACGAACGTTCTTGCTCCTAATGCCATAGAATAAGTCAAAATTGATATCCTTTAAGTTTATTACTAGTGTTAGGTCATAGGTAATGATATCAATACAAAATGACATTTAAAGATCACATGACTTGACGTATGAATGTATGAATACAGTCTTAGTAATTTATGTAACTGGGGAAAGTGTTCCTTCATAGCTAAATCAGATTGTAAATAACTCGTTCTATCTCATTTTTAATTCACGGAACGCTTCTTGTCATCCGTCCGTACTAGCCGCAATTTTTACTCTAATGGGGTAAGGATGAGGAAAGTAGAGTTTGAAATTACCTGAGATATGAACAGCGACCTCCCCTTCACCAACAAACAGGGGAAGATGAGACTGGTATCTTTAACTGCGTGCCCGCATGTGTTGTTTGTGATCTTCAATCGATTGGTTTCTTTTAACAAACGGTAGGCTTGGAAATTGCTAGATTTTATCATAGGCCTACGCTAGAACTATAACCCAATTTTTCTTACGAATGGACATATCCGACAGCTAGAAAAAATAATAGATTTGTTCACCTATTCATACGTCAATCCATGTGATCTGTCATTTTTTGAGGGATATTATTAAAATCTCTAATAACAATAATAAAATAAAATTATAGCACCGCGTCTTACTAACTGTTCGGGTAATACGCCTAAGGACTAATTACACTAAAGGGTTAAGAATTGAGAAGGTTGAATTTAGAGGAAGTCAACCCACATTTGTATGGAGGGAGATTGGAAAAACATTTAGGAAAAACCATCCCCAGTTCACCCGACAGAGATTCGCAGTTCGAGCTTCCCGTCCTCGGTGGTCTAGCTCAACACGTAACTAGCGCGTTAGCTAACTGTGCCACCGAGACGGGTAATAATAATAATAATAATAATATAATTATCNACCGAGACGGGTAATAATAATAATAATAATAATAATATAATTATCACCTAAGTTGACAGCAAAAAAAGTTTGTATTTAATAAATGTCCATTACATTAAGGTTGGTGTGAAGGAGACGCGAGTTAAAGGCAGTATGTTTGCAGTTTTTATAGAAAAACATTTTGTTGACCAAAATAAATATAGTACTTCTCCAGTAAAACCATAGTTTAATTTTCTTCACGTGATGATATCAACCGTTTTTGAATATCTTTCCAGAGTGTTTTAAAATTTAGTGAAAAGGTTATCTCTTAATTTAAAAAGTTTCTCATCTAATGCCGCTGCGCTCATAACACATATTCGAAACTGTTGATATCACCACGTGAAGAAACCTAAACTATATATTTCAGATGAAGAGAAATTTATTTATTTTGGTTTAAAAAAGTGTTGATTCAAAAAAAACTTCTAAAACACTTCACTTTTCTCGAGTCCCATACATTCCCACCTAAAGTCTCAGTCGCGAGCACGTGGTCACGTCTGAATCCAAATTGCTGGCCTGTAAAGACACCGGCTAGAGTGGCCTTCAAGTGTTGACCTTTCTTTTTCTGCACCCCTGTGTTTGCTCGTGGGAACCTTTTCGTGAAGTGCGTTGCTCTTCAATAACGCGAGGGCTAGGGAGGCAGGGGGTTTTGCCGTGACATCACAGGCGGTAGAGGGATGCTAGGATGGTATTACCATAGACCAGGTACACCATGGACAGGAAATACAAGCTTAAAATATTCCCTCCAATTTTTTAAAGTCGTATTTTTCACTGACACCTAATAATTTTAGTTCTGTCAAGTGATCGCTTTAAACGTTAGTCTTTCAATATTTTTTTCTTATAGGTGTCTTATTATTATTATTATTATTATTATTGTTATTATTAGCACCGCGGCTTACTACCCTTAGGGCGATTGTGAGATGAAATTGAGGACCTACAGCTTAACGTGGGATCCGAACCACGCTGGAGGCCTGGCATTCCACACATTCACAAGATGTCTTGTCAGAGGTGAAGGAAGGGTTTGGCAATCAGATAAATCTGTGCCGGGACCGAGGATTGAACCCCGGACCCCCAACACAGAAGTCCGACACCTTAGCCCTAGACCGCCAGGTCACTAAGTGTCATATTACTATGTATATCAGTATATTAAAGTGTTGCCTATATTTACCTTCATTTTCATCGTTCATTCAGGAAAATAAAAGTATGTTCTGACTATTGCAGATTTGATAATGTGAGGGAAAAGTGAGAAAATGGGGGTGTGAACTTTCACAACAGATTTAAGACAGCTTCGGCAGTAAATAGAACTAGACATAAACACAACACTTATTGCTATAGGATCAAGAAAATCAAAAGAAAAATACATGTTTAATTCGACTTTTAAGATCCCCCCCTCCTTACCCACCCACCCCCGAATCTGTTCAATAAATGCTCACTAAAATGGCTGTATCTGTTAAAACACTACGAATTAAATTACAAAGAATTTACAGGAATTATGTTTATATGCCTTGTAAATACTATCCAAGTTTATAAGAAATGTTTAAAATATTTAAAATACCTACTGTATTTGTCATGAAGAAACTAGCTCAAAAATAATATACAAACCTAGTGCCAGCTAGCTGGAAATCTGCCAAGCTCTCTCTAAGCGATAATATTAAAGTATCACTGGCTACTCTATCAAATAAATAACTAGTTTTTACTGTAGTTTGACTATTAAGATATGGAACGATAGTTCAAGATCATAAAAATATGTGGGATATTAAATAAAATACCTGTTTATCAAATAAAAATAAACACACTTAGACAAGTGCTCCTCGCGGGAAATCAGCGAAGCTCTGAGCGATAAAACGAAAGCTCTCCCACCATTGCGTCTTTTATATATATAATACGCGGTGATATATACTACCTGTTCAGGTAATGCACGTATGTGATAATTACACTAATAAATTAGGGATGAGGAAGGTTGAATTTAGAGGAAGTGTACCCCCATTCACGTGGAGAAAGAGTGGAAAACTATTTTGGAAAAAACCTTCCGTGCATCCAACCAGGATTCGAACCCCGATTTCCTGTCATCGGCAGCACCATGCCTTACTACCTATCCAGGATTTACCCGTGTTTTACACTTATAAGGTACTAGGGATGATAAAACTAGAACTTAAAATAAATGTAACCGCATTTGCGTGGAAGGAAAACCAGCCTCAGTACACATGGTCGGGATTCGAACCCTGGCCTCCCCTTCAGCGCTAAATCAAACCCGATTATCTTGGCATTAAAGCCGTTGATACTGGTCATCTAATACATAAAAATAAACACTGTAAATAATATAAAATAATTGGAAAAAAATGCTATATTTAAAAAAAAATTATGTTGGTCGATCTATTTCGCACAACATACTATCTTGACAACTCTCCTGGACCTTAAAAGTCCATTGAAAAAGTATTTATCAGATTACTGTTCACAACTATGCTTGACTAGGTTTCATAACTGTTTCAGACTCCTGAACGGAACTTCTCTGAGCGAGTGGGATATTCACATGATGCCTGAATACGAGGACCCTTATCACAAAAGGTGAGAATATAATAGAATTTTGCTAGGAAAACCTTTTATAAAATACAAACATGGTGTTTTGCTGTTATCATTGACAATATTTTACTATTATTATTATTATTAGTACTATTTTGATAATATTAATCAACAGTCACAACTGCCAATCATATGACTTGGCGTATAACCGTGAAAGTAGATATAGTAGGTTTTCTAGCTGTGAGTTAAGGTTATTATTACTATGAAAATTGGACTGTAGAATTACTTGGATTAATGGGAATAGTTCAAAGAGGGCTCGATATTTAACCACGTAAACGATAATCTTAGTGATATCGATGTCTTTGTTTTATGTGTTTCGCGTCTTACTCTCTTTCAGGATTACCCGCACGTTAACAGGGCCATTGAGCTACGTCCAGAAAATGGTATTATAAACAGTGGCGGCTCGTAGCTAAAATTATTGGGGGTGCTGCTCCAGAAATTTTTTAACCTTTTTTTTTAAATTGTGTAAAAGGAAAAAAACATGTATGAAATGAAAATTTATTCAGGAACTTGATAAAATCTTAACAAAATAAACAATTTTTTTTACCTACTTTACCATAAATTGTTACAGCTCAAGCATGATCTATTCATTTAAAAATGAAATCCATTATTCTTGTTTTAATTTGAGCAAAAAGTTCAGTAATTTACTCCTTGATCTCTGGATAACAATTAAGCAAATTTTTCTCCATTGAAAGTACTGCAAGCACATTTAATCTTTTTGTTTAATAAAATAACTGGGAAAAAAACTTAATCATATAGAATAGCTGGAAGCAGAATAATAATCTAATTCTACACTCTTCTACACTTTATCACATTCAAGAATATGGTACACGGTTTATAAGCACAATACCCATCATCACGCCAGAGCCGGCACTGCGAGAGCAACAGTGCTCTGCCTGGCAGTCCCGCCTTCCTCCCCACTCTCCTCCTATGTGCGTATGCGCACAACAGTCAAACACCACGTCACTGGTACTGTTAAGCGCACAGTTCCATACAAAGATTTTTGTATCTTTTTCATAAACTGGGGGATGACTACTGAAGTACTGACATTAATCTTAAGGAATATATATTGTACTATTAAAATAAAGAAGGAATTAAAGAACAAAGGACTCATTATATTAAATGTTATTGATAATATCAAGTGAAAGTAGGGGGTGCTGCAGTTCCGCTGTGCCTAAACACGAGCCGCCACTAATTATAAAGGGATCACGATCAACATGCACGTATCAAAACAAAATGTAAAAGTTCTCCTCGTGTGTTTTTAGATTTAAACCATCATGATGCAGTTAACTTAACGCTTACTTAACGTAAGAGCTGTCAAGTTGAAAACTTTTTCGTTACGTGAACGTTAAGTGGAGGGTACCACGTGTTCTAGCTAGCTAATCCTGTTTCGAGCAATGACTATTTAGTACTTAATTTCTTTATTTATGGTATTCAAATGACGTCCTCGGTCTAGTTCGTTTGTGCACATTTCGTGAACATTACACTTTTCTTGGTAGCTCCAGTAAAGCTTCTATTGCCAGTACCTGCAACCAAAACAGCGTTGAATGGTTGCATTTCAATTTGGTTAAAAATTTGTTTTCATACCGTTCAAATTCATTTTCTGTGTTTTCCTCAAGTTTTTACGTTACGTTAAGAGAATCCTTATCACGTATTGTGATTCTTTACGTTAAATGATAGTTTATTTATTTATTATTTAGCACCGCGTCTTACTACCCGTTCGGGTTGTACGCATTAAGTACTAATTTCGCTAATGGATTAGGATTTGGCAAGGTGTAACTAGAGGAATTGAACCCGAATTTGCGTGGAAGGAAAGTGGAAAACCATTTAGGAAAAACCACCCCCAGTTCTCCCGACCGAGATCCGAACCTCGATCTCCCCGTCCTCAGCAGTCGAGCTCAACACGACTAGCGCGTTAGCCAACTACGCCACCGAGGCGGGTTTAAGTGATAGTTACGTGGACGTTAAGTTAATCGTGATTCCAGGATTAGGGGCATTAGAAGTGTATGCTATGTATGACTTGCGGGATTTGCGTCTTAGCTAATATCAAACTCTACTAAAAGAACCAATAAAGTCAGTCAGTTGCTTACAATAATAATAATTCAATTTTACTTTCCTTCATTATACTTTTGGCCAACAGTCGTAAGACCTAACACAGGCAAGCACTTAAAAGTACACAAGTACCTTAAAAATACATATAACTACACGAGAAAATAAGATAAATAAAAATACAAATAACTACACGAGAAAATAAGATAAATAAAAATAACATATAACTACACGATAAAATATGATAAATAAAAATAGTTAAATAATTATATATACTGATGAATAGCTACGAAAAAATAGTAACTAATAATTATTATAAGAATAAAACATAGCAATAATAACAAATAACTAAAAATTAGTAAAGCATACATATTTTAAAAGCAATAACAATATGCAAAAAATAAAATAGAATATTGTAAATTTTAATATTATAGGCAGAACCTCTAGATGCTAAATTATTGATATAGGAGTTCCTCATATAAGGCTCTAAGTTAATCTTTTCTCTAATAACAATAGTAATAATAATAGTTATAATACCCGCCTCGGTGGCGTAGTTGGCTAACACGCTAGTCGTGTTATGCTCGACTGCCGAGGACGGGGAGATCGAGGTTCGAATCTCGGTCGGGTGAACTGAGGGCGGTTTTTCCTAAATGGTTTTCCACTCTCCCTCCACGCAAATGCGGGTTCACTTCCTCTAATTCAACCTTCCCATTTCCAAATCCATTAGCGTAGTTAGTACTTAAAGCGTATAACCCGAACGGGTAGTAAGACGCGGTGCTAAAATTATTATTATTATTATTATTATTATTAGTAATAATAATTTTCAATTCCATTTATTATAGTGCTGGCCAACAGTCATGAGACCTATTACAGGCCAGCACTGAAAAGTACACAAGTACCATAAAATCACGTATAATAACATAAAATAAACCATAAATGCTAGTAATTATACATACTGATGAATAATTACAAAAAATAATACATATTAATGATGTATGATAAAAATAATATTTATATTTAGCACCGCGTCTTACTACCCGTTCGGGTTATACGCTTAAGTACTAATTACGCTAATGGATTAGGAATTGTGAAGGTTTAATTAAAGGACGTGAACCCGCATTTGCGTGGAGGGAGTGGAAAACCATTTAGGAACACCCCCTATTTCACCCGACCGAGATTCGAACCTTGATCTCCCCGTCCTCAGCAGTCGGGCTCAACACAACTAGCGCGTTAGCCAACTACGCCACCGAGGCGGGTGATAAAAATAATAAATAACTTGAGAGTAGTAACAGCATAAGTATTTAAAAATCAGTAACAATAATAATTATTGAAAAGCTTTGCCTTCAACGTTTAATATCGAATTTGGCCCGCTGTTTTCTCGCCAGATTTGATTAGATATAGGTTGTCTTATGTGACATTTGACTTTAGAATTGGCTGAATTATTCTTTTATATGTCATTCTGAATTTACTTTTAATAAAAAAATTAGTCTTACTTTGCTACATAATTATGTTTTGATCTTAGAATAGCTATTTTATAATTAATTAATTTTTAAATTATCTACACTTCAAACTATTTCGTTTATCCACTAAAATAGCCAGTAGAAATCTTCCTGCCAGGATGTAGATTTTTTTTTAAAAAGTTCTCGAAAAAAACTTATCGAGGAAAGGAAACAATAAAAAGCTTATTTTGAAGAACGGGTGTTTCTATTCGATAGCGGAAGCGGGGACGTGTAATCGGTTGATGAAGAAGAGGCCTCGCAACGTGAACTGTTCGTTTTCTTCCTTATCTTTCTATTTCGTTCATAGGTGCCTGAATGTGTGATGTACTTAAATGCGTCAATTCCAGATACAGTCCGCTTCGCAAAATAGTTTTGAGTTCACCAACTAATCAGCGTTATAGATATATTTAGATTAAAGTAGTTTCTAGTTCGGGATCTGACATACTGATACTATTGTGCAATTTTTTTATTTGCGCGTTGAATTCTCACTAAAATGATTTTTTTTATCTAATATTAAAATATATATATGTGTGTGTGTGATTTCACCTCTTCACTCAATACTTTATTGCATTCTTGTTTCTTTTGACGATATCACTTGATATACTTGAGGCTGGATGGAAGATGGGGGAAGGTTATCAGATGACGTCAGTAGACAGACGACTGACACAAGGAACTAACATATGGTGGGTGTGGAAACTGGAGGGGTAGAGGGGTGGAGGCGCTTCATATGTTTCTTAGAAAAATTTTAATAATACACGACAGTAGACTCCACTCCTTTTATTAAGGAAAAAGATAATAATCGTAGTGGATATGAATGAAAAATATTTGAGACGCTGCTAAAGAGGCTTGTGAATAAATTAATTATATCAAGATTTTGGTAGGAAGAAACTTTTACATAATATATATATATATACTTTCTTTTTGCTTCCTACATTAATAACATTTTACTATTCTATTATTGCCCTTTTGTGTATAGGTTGGCATACGTTCGGGATTGAACCAGGCAATCCGGGGTTTTTAAATGAGTGGTCATAAAAGTTGAAGAAGAATAAATTATTAATTTATAAAAACAAAAAGGGGGGGACACGAAACCTTAACAGTGTTTTAATGGTTTGAGGGTATTCTCTGGTAATTTCTCTGATCTTGGTCGGTAATTTGTCAAACAGACACTGACAATCCTGGTCAGGGGCGCCTTTAGATTGTTTAAGTTGTCTGCACTTATTTTAATGTGTGCCTACCTGGCTTAACAGTGCTTAATGCCCTTTGTGTATCTGAAGTCTGCCACCTTTATTTTAGTTTTTGTATTCCTTACTTTACTTACTTCTTCACAATAGATCTGCTGTAGAAGGTGCGCAATATACTTTTCAATATTTTGAGTATTTTGTTGAAGAGTTATTATTTCCTTTTTATTTCTTCATACCAACTTTTGTCTGTAATACAGGGCTGTGTATATAACTATTGCAACCAGCCTCCCTCATCATCCCAATCAAATAATGGACAGAGGTGGAAACAAGAGAGTTATAATTTTTATTCATTCAAACAAAATACAGCTCGATGGGGGAGCGGCACATTAAAGTTTACAAGCACCAAGCGGCAACATACGCCAGAAGGGCGAGGTAACACATAAACACATGCCAGAGCCAGAAGGGTGATACAATGTCAAAATATATACAGTCTCATCTTAAGACCCTAGAAATGGCACCATCAACGGGTGACCCCAAAATTACTGATAAATTGGTCTCCTTATATACATTGAACACTACAAATGATAGCCCAGACTCGACCCAAGCTCTAGCATAGCCCAAAGGGAGCCAAGACCCCATTGTTAACTAAAGCAGCCGATAGGCGTACCAATAGCTCCAAAATGAATACCAGGGTTTCGAGACCACCAATGGTAACTCCACCCTTTAAGAAATAAGCTGGACTCCGTTCGGAGATTTGAGCTAGGTGGGCTGCGGCCCCACTATTAAGGATCCATAAACTTATATTTCTTAAACATAACAATAAACTATCCCAAATCTCCCCAACAACTATAAACATATGTATTTATATGAATATATTAAACGTAACAATAAGCTATCTAGACTCACTAACAATCCTAGGTATATAAACATATTAAACATAACGGGAACTGGCCCGACACACTAACAACCCTAAGTATACAAATAATAAACCTTACAAAACACAGCCGTGTTTCTCTTAGATAGTGGGGGAAGGTCTAGAACAAACCAGAGAATGCTGGAGCATAGGCCACACGCACAACATATTCCATCAAAGGTTCCAGAATTTGCTCGTTAGGGGCGCTTGGCGATGTTCACTTGCTTTCTTGTCTGACGGAGGGGGAGACCTCTTCGCATTGCCAGTGGTGAGCCTCGAACACCAGTTCAGTTGAATGTAGTGCGTGTTGTGGAGAGTGTCTCGTGTTTTGAAGTTCATTCCTAGCGAGTCAACAGGGGCAGTATAGGTGAGCGTTACAATCATCCCATGTTTGTTGTGACAAGGTTACACTATACTCTTAAATCATAGGCTTTCTTAACATTTAAATTAATTTTTCAGGGAGTGTCATAAATCACCTTTCCTAAAATATGATATTTACATTTACAGATACAAATAATATCTATAAAAAGTGTTAACAGCAGATCGTAAGATATAACGTATAAATACATGGCTGTAGATCTAGTAACTTTTAATAGCTCTCAGATAAGATTCTTCATATGATTATTGGATGAAGGGCAAAAGAAGAAAAAAATCGATTTTCTCGAAATTCGCTCTAACGATTTTGATTAAATTTTATATCTACACACTTTATCGCTATAAACAAAATGGCAACTCTCATTTTTTTTATGAAAATAATTTTGAGGGTATTTACATGGGGGAGATTTTTCCAATTTTCATCATTTTTCCGCAACTATTTGAGATATAAAATATCTTATCATTGTAAAGTTGTAGTACTATTAAAGATACACATATTCTATTTGAAATATATGTTTACCAAACCAATCATTTCTGAACAATAAACATATATATATATATATATCTTTTTTAATTCAGGTCTTTGAAAAAGAATTTGATTCTTATGCTCTTTTGTGAACAAAGATATTTCTCTTTTTTCAATTTTTCTGTAAAGTGTTCTTAGTTCCTAATGCCATTGAGCAAGTAACAGTGTATATTATTTTATTTATGATATTTGGTGTAATGTTTCTACAACAATGTACAGCGCTATTTTTTTGTTTCACAAATCTTAAAGAATTTTTAGTAAATGTATATTTTAAGATAAAAGTGGGAGTAAGTCTGCGCGGTGCAGCGTATATATTTTTTTAATCTGAATATTTAAAAAAATCGCGTTAGAGATTTAGTTCAAATTTGATATCTCTTAAGTTGCTTGTATTATAAATAGTTATACAGATATGTTTTTCTAAAAATAAAAATCATTTCATAGTAGACCTAGTTATTTAATGACTGATTTTTGTAAAATTTTATTCTTTTTTAATAATTCTAAAAATTTGGCTCAAAATTGGTATCGGATGACTATTTTACACTATCAATAACAGTGTATCTTTATGATTATAAAATAAAATAATTTATATGTAGTTTAGTTGCGGCAAATTAAAGAAAATTACAATGTGTTGGAAATTGATCTTGAAGATTGAATTCAAAATGGGAATCTAGGGATAGTTTTTCACGATAAATAAAAATTCGTTTCTCTTTTTACAAATAACAAATAATCTTGGGATAGTTTACTAATAATTTATTTTTTAAATTTGAATTATGTTAAAAATATATTAAAACAAGTAGTTTAAAATGTATATATATAAAGAGTGATTATTGTGATTAACAAGATGAGATATTTGTTTTTATGAGGAAAACATGCTTAAGAGAAGTTTACTAAAAACCTATTTTTGAAAATATCTTCGAATTGATAATATACAATATGAGAATATTTTTACGATTGTGTTATACCATTCTTTTTCTTGTTAACTCTTTTATCCTTTTATATTAAGTTGTTATTAAGTCCTTTTAGTAATATCTGTCCATTTTATTAAAAGGGATGAAGATAGTAAAGGGAGACTGTGTTTGAAACTAGTTGAGAGATATAGAAGAGATGAAGATAGTGAAGAGAGACAGTGTATAAAATTAGTTCAGAGATATAGACGGGATGAAGATAGTGAAGAGAGACCGTGTTCGAAACTATTTGAGAGATATAGAAGGGATGAAGATAGTGAAGAGAGACCGTGTTTGAAACTAGTTGAGAGATATAGAAGAGATGAGGATAGTGAAGAGAGACAGTGTTTGAAATTAGTTCAGAGATATAGAAGGGGTGAAGATAGTGAAGAGAGACAGTGTTTGAAACTAGTTAAGAGATATAGAAGAGATGAAGATAGTGAAGAGAGGCAGTGTTTGAAACTAGTTGAGAGATATAGAAGAGATGAAGATAGTGAAGAGAGACAGTGTTTGAAATTAGTTCAGAGATATAGAAAGGGTGAAGATAGTGAAGAGAGACAGTGTTTGAAACTAGTTGAGAGATATAGAAGAGATGAAGATAGTGAAGAGAGACAGTGTATAAAATTAGTTAAGAGATATAGAAGAGATGAAGATAGTGAAGAGAGACCGTGTTTGAAACTAGTTGAGAGATATAGAAGAGATGAAGATAGTGAAGAGAGACAGTGTTT
>CABFOV010000977.1:18057-51717 GCA_902141375.1 Timema poppense
TATACACATATTATATTTAAGGTTTTTTTCTGTGTATGTTGGAAAAACTTATAACATAGTTTAAATCGGTTGTATTTGATTTTCTTTCTAAATTCATACGAGTAAGGATTTACTTTTCTTGTTAGCAACTTATGGATACAAGAAAGTTTTTCTGTTTTTTTGTATAATTCATTCATATTGCAGCATCCTTATATTGGTAATTTCATAGCGGAGCTTGCATTACAATGAAACTTAAGTAAGTTTATAAAAAGTTTAAAAGTACGTCACATAATTTTATAATGCACACACACTTAGGAAAACAAAGTCGGTTCTTGTTGAGCTTTTGTCATTTCTTTGATGAGTTTGGTGCCCTGCGTGTTACGTAAGAGTATAATATATTAACAATCTTCCCTTTAAAAATAAGGAGTGTTTGAAGAATCCAAATATATAGGAGTAATCTATATATACAGGTAGTTTTCCTAAAACGAGTGTTTTTATCACGCGATTTGGATATCAGCAAAATCGGGTGGTTTTTTTTTCGATAACTCGGTTCCAAGACGGATATTACGCGATTTCCGGAAGCGGGCCACTGTGATTCCCTTCTTGCCCTCTTAGCCACTGCGATCGTATGGATCACGTGCGTGAATGTTGGTTTCAAGTTTCACCGATTCCCCGCACTAGTACCTTGTTTCTCCACCACGAGTGCTGTAATCTTAAATAGCCTACACAAATTATTGTTTTCCTCTTTACATTTTATTCTACTTCGTGTAATCAAGGTATGTATTATTTCTGCATTTTAATGCTTATTAGCTATTTTGCTGACATTATTATTTATAAACAACACGATGTAGATAATACATAACCAAAATTAGCCATAAGATATGTGAAAATATAAACGTGATATTTTGACAACGCGATGATTTTACAGAACGCAACTACCGTGCTATAGGAGAACTTTCCGTATAGAGAAAAAAAAAGAGTGGACTATCTACAGGAACCTCTGAGTAGTTAATTTCTAACAGATATTTTTCTGTATCTATGCATATGCCAAAATATATTTATTTTATTTTTTAGTGTTTTTTAGTGTTTAGTGTGAAATAGAATTTCATGTAAATTAAAACTTTATTTAAGTATTGCATAATCCTGTTTAAGTGGCCGAATGTTCTAAGGCAGGGGTCTCAAAACCTTTTTGGCACGTGGGCTACATGATGTATTTTACACATTTTCGTGGGTCAAATTAAAAAAATAATAGATGAATGATTAACATTTATTAGGATCTCTATGGGGAAATCAGCATGATATTACTCAGAATGACAGAGAAATGTAACAATTACAAAGAAAGGCAGCAGGGCATAAATATTTTCAAGAAACAGAGACTCATTTACTCTGATATAGCAATAGGAGATTTCATTCTTAGCTAACGAACCATTGAACTTTCTTTGCACAAGATCAATGGAAATATTGGAACTGTTTATATATATATATATATATATATATTCTGAACTTAGGTCTCAAGCTTCAGGTGGCATCTATTATAATGGACTTCAAATGTTTATCAGATAAATTTTCTCGCAAGTTGGACATGACATTCTTAATACTCCAACATTGAGAATGTTTGTTGCCATATATTGTTTCACCAAAAAGTGGCATAACTCCACGAGCTGTTAAGGCTGCGAAGATTTATACAATAGGATCAGATTTCCGGCTTTATGCTTTAGTTTCAGAATGTTATATTATTAGAGATCAATAATATCAATTTGAAACTGATTTGGGAATATTTCAACATTGCATTCAAATGGATTTTAAAACATCCTTATTTCATCGGTTTTTTTCTATCACGGTCAGAAAATCGTCCCCAATATTGTTTTTTGTAAGTCATAAATGAATTATAGTTAAAATGAAGACGAAAATTCTGCTTCACTTTCTTTATGAGATTTTTCACAACATGAGAAATTATTTGAACCAAGCTATGAACGTTTACCTGTTTTTCAAGTAGCGTCATTTTTGCTCTGAATGCCTTGACTTGCGCGAATAGATGACAAATCAAATCTGTTTCAACATGCAAATTTAATAGATTCAACTGATTCACCCGCCTCGCTGGCATATTGGGTAACGCGCTTGTCGTGTTGAGCTCGACTGCTGAGGACGGGGAGATCGAGGTTCGAATCTCGGTCGGGTGAACTGGGCGTGGTACTCCCTCCACGCAAATGCGGGTTCATTTCCTCTAATTCAACCTTCCCAATTTCTAATCCATTAGCGTAATTAGTACTTAAAAAGCGTATAACCCGAATGGGTAGTAAGACGTGGTGCTAAATATTATTATTCAACTGATTCATATGGCCTGCCACGTCTGCAAAAAATGACACTTTACAAACCCAGTCAGTGTTTGATATTCTTCTCTGTGAGAAATTAACCAATTTATCTGTAATAATTTATATTAATAGTAAATAGTCAATATGATTACTTATTTTTTAAATGGTGTAGCATCTTTTGTGACTTTCCCTTTATAGCCCTCTTCTAGGAGACTTGGAACTACCTAATAATCGTGACAACCCTTTCTATTTTAGTTATAGGACGTGACATCAGCTGTCTCTTACACCGTGGTTTGAGGCCTTTAACTAACTGGCGCTTGCGACTGAAAATGAGGATTTGCAATTCCGGCAGTACCCTGGCTTGGTGTCATGGGAGGAAGCTCGCACGCGGAAAGGAAATGGACATGTCACATATATTGCGTCCTTAATAAATAACTAAGGGAAACAATTAATATTTTTTTTAATATATACAATCTTGGGGTGGGCAGGCAGTGGCCCGCGGGTCGTAGTTTGGATTATTATTATTATTATTATTATTATTATTATTATTATTATTATTATTATGTGACCTGGCGGTCCAGGGGTAAAGTGTCAGACTTCTGTGCTGGCGGCCGGGGTTCAATCCTCGGTCCCGACACAGGTTTATCTGATTATCAAACCCTTCCTTCACCTCTGACAAGACATCTTGTGAATGTGGGGAATGCCAGGCCTCCACCATGGTTCGGATTCCACGTTAAACTCTAGGTCCTCAATTTCATATAACAATCACCCTAACATTACACATTAGTGTAAGTGTGTATAACCCGAACGGGTAGTAAGACGCTGTGCTAATATTATTATTATTATTATTATTATTATTATTAGCACCGCGTCTTACTACCCGTTCGGGCTATACGCACTTACGTTAATGTGAAATGGTAGGGTGAGTGTGAGATGAAATGGAGGACCTACAGTTTAACGTAAAATCCGAACCACGGAAGAGGCCTGGCATTCCACACATTCACAAGTTGTGATTAATATACTTCTTGTCAGAGGTTAAGGAAGGGTTTGGCAATCAGATAAATCTGTGGCGGGACCGAGGATTGAACCCCGGACCTCAAACACACAAGTCCTCCACCTTACCTCTAGACCACCAGGTCACACGTTGTTTGGAGAGAGCGGGGTTGGTTCCACCTGCAGTGACTTGTAGGGGAGTCCTCCAACAATAAATAGCAAAGGATTATTTTAAAACATAATTGGGGTTGTATGTTCTATTTATTTTATAAGATTCCCAATAAGCTATCGTATGCTTTGAGGAGAAATACAGAAAATGTATTATTAAAAACTATTTAGAGGGATCTAGAGGCCAAATTTTCAAATCCCCCCCCCCCCCCCNAAAAGAAATGTTATTTTAAAAAATTTTTAGAGGGAACTTAGGGCCAAATTTTGAAATCCCCCCCCCCCCCCTCCTCCTTTATTTCGTTCTTTCTCAGTTTATTGCCCTATTAGTCTCTGTTCATTTTTGTCTTTTTCATGGTATTTTTTTATCTTTCTTATTCGCTTTATCTTTCCTTTTATTTCTTCATGTATTTCTTCTTAGCATTCTCCCGATCTTTCTCGCTCTCATTATATATAACCCTTTTTCCTTTTTCTTTGTATTTTCCTTACTCTTTTTTCTCCCTTTTCCTATTCATCCCTCTCTTTTTACTTTCTCGCTACCTTACAAGTACAGAAAGTATTGTGATCGTCAAAAAAATCGAACTCGAAATTTTGATGAATCTCGACGTTTCATGACCCTCGAATCCGAAAAAGTGTTTTTTGAATTTTCGTCTGTATGTCCGTACCTTCAACTATAGCCTAAACTATTTTACCGATCGGGCTGAAACTTGGTATCTAGGGTTTTCATAGGGTAACCCCGAGGGGTTTTTGGAATTGGGTATCTAACCCTAAAGTTAAGGGTAGTTAACTGAAAGGCCAAAAGAGAAAAAGTCGATTTTCTCAAAATCGGCCCTAACGATTTTGATTAAATTTCATTTCTAAACATTTATAAATATTCCAAACAAAATGGCTATTCTCAATATTTCGGCAAAACGACTTTAAGGGCTCCAGTCTGATGCGTAAATTCTCATTTTGTATCATATCTTCGAAACTATTTGAGATATGAAATTACTTATCATTAAAAATATGTAGATCTATTTATAATACAAATATGTTAATCGAAGCATATTTTTATAAAACCAATAACTTTTAAGCTATGCGCAAATATATACATTTTTTAACTTTTTGGACACTAAAGGTATAGTATTGCGACCGTTAAAAAAACCTGAAATGGAGATGGATGTCGACGTCTCATGACCCCCCAAAAACCTACAAAGTGGTTTTTGCAATGCCGTCTGTCTTTGTGGCTGTGTAAACTTAAAATTAAGAGTAGTTTAAGAAGGGGCGAAAAGAGGAAAAGATAGATTTTCTCAAAATTGGCTCTAACGATTTTGATTAAAATTCGTATATGGGCATTGATTAAGATTATAAATAAACTGACTATTTTCATTTTCCCGTGAAAATGACTTTTAGACTACTTTACAGAAGCTGAAATTTCCGTATCTCCTCAACTATTTGAGATACTAAATAGCCTATCATTGCAAAATTGTAGTACCATTAAAAATAAAAAAACTTTTATATGGAATATATTTTTATAAAACCAACCGTTTCTTAGATATTGGCAAATATATTGATACAATTTTGTGAGCTTAAGTTGTAAAGATATACTACTTGAGTGTTAACGCAATAATTCTCCAATGCCATAGAGTAATTAAATATAAGTCTCAAAAAGTTTATTTTATTTTTCCTTAAACCTCTTAGAAAAAATGTTTGTACAACAATGATCTATCTCCTTCAGTTTAGACTCAATAGTCAATATTAACATTTTTTATTGGTCAAAATTTATAAATGAAGAATTTAATAACAATGCGATGACATGAAGATGTGCAACACCTAATAAAATGTAGAAAATTTTAACCGGAAGTAGAAATTTTAATACAAGGTGTTGACCCTTGTTGACTCAATATTGATCTTTTTTATCGGTCCAAACATACAATTGAGGACATTAATTCTTTAAAAATAAAATTATAAAATTTAAAACTGCGACTCAAAAATTGTTTTACATAAGGATACTGTAATTTATTCTTGGGTTCGCTAGTGTATATCATTTTGGTTCACACATTTTATGAATTTTGAGTAAATATTCCCATTTTTAAGAAATAGAGCGAGAAAGTCCGTGCGGAGCTTCGTACTATTTACTTTCTCTATCTCTATATATTTTCCTCGCTATATATATACACAGCCTAACCCCTATGCAACTTGTTATACACGCATGCTTGACAGCTTTTCTATCCCGGCGCTAGGCGCAGGAACTTTGAACACAATTTAATGGTATTAGCATAGGTTTCCGGATGTAATTGTATAGGGATTTTGTTTACTTTTGTTTCAAACAAGATATATGTGCAGTTGGGACTATGAGTTTCCGAACATCCTGTATATGTGTGTGTTTTGTGTGTATATATATATACTGCCTTGAAGAATTGCAAAACCTCACAACATCGTTCCACAAGACTCTTATAGCTGGATTACGTATCAAAGCTTCTCAATATCCTGTAGACGAGAAGCGCTCCATTATCTGTCTTCAATACCCTCCTCCCAAATGTTAAGATGTTGTCGGTGTAAAGGTTGATCACTCTGTTAGATGATGCTCGTCACGATGCTAGTGGGTGGGAGAGGGAGGGAGGGGGGGCTTACATCTCGGTAACAGCTCTCGGTACATATCCGAGACGCGGTGACTGTACAGGTAGCAAATCCGCACATCAAGGAGCAGATCTTTGTGTAGGACGGAAGATCAAAGGGTTGTGTAATACTGGTGTCGTTCTTACGGCATCCACCCCGGCCCCCACACATCCTCCTCCCTCCTGTCCGTTTGGTTCAAATATTTTTAGGGCACAATTTTAACTTTATTGAAGTCCCTTGGAAAGCAGTAAAAAATACTTTAAATTTTAGCCCTGAGGGTACTCGTACCACGGTTTGAAATCCAATGTTCTAAGTCAAGTGTGGTCCAACTGGCGGCCAGCGCCCACACGAAATGTGGCCCTCGTATATCCTGGAGGAAAATTAAAGGGAAACCCTCGATGGCGGATGTGAAATAACTAATGATCCAAATACAAACATTGTCATGATTACATTTTATTATGCATTTATTTGATGAATAAAAATATTTATCAATATATATTTATAACGGTAAGTTGTTTGTGAACGTGTGTGTGCGTTCATATTTCTTAACACTTTTTAGATCATGTTCTTAAGCACTGCAGCTTACTACCCGTTCAGATAATACACTTTTTGGAAAATTAATACTTTTTTTTTTGCAGTAAAATTTGTAAGATTACATCTACCACCCAAAAATAACATTTTTATGTAAATATTGAAAATAATTATTTATTATGTGTTGTTTTGAGGCCTATATAAAGTTGATGGGACCAAATAATATATGCAAACTTATTTTTTTAACACCGCCTCCTACTACCCGTTCGGGTTGTACGCTTATGTTATAATTACGCTAATGGTATTAGGTATTAGGAAGGCTATATTTATAGGAAGTGCACCCGCATTTTTATAAAACGAGAGTAGAAAACCATTTTGGGAAAAAATCCGCCTCAGTACACCCGGCCAAGGTGCGAACCTCGATATCCCCGTGTTCGTCAGTCTAATCTATTGCTAGAGTATCGCGTTAGACCACGCGGGGTTGGTGCAAATTGATTGTCTTATTTGGCCCTTGGGATGAAAAACGTTTGGATCTCCCCGCTTTTAAGCCGTTGAGTGGCAAGCATGTATTGATTTAAGATACAAGCCTTTGTCTCGATAGTTCACTTGCAGAACTTTTGCTATGAAATATTACTCTATGTGTATAAGTTTCTACTAAGAAGTCATCGTTTACTTGTCAGATAAAACTATTTATTGCTTCTGAAGATTAGTTATTACGATGTTTCATTATCTTTTTTTTTTCCAGGCCTATGACGATGGGGGAGGTGGGTTGCTTCCTCAGCCATTACAACATCTGGAGGCAGGTGAGTACTGCGCCTGATTGGCCACGCAAACTTTACGCAAACACACTAATCTTTGTGAGACATAACTAACTTGATGTAATAATTTAGGAGGAACATTCCTAGTTTCGCAAGGTGTCATGGGACCAATGGTGTTTGTAAGTTTGTTCAAGACAAACTGTGAAGTTATATGGCCACTTAGAAAATCGTAACCTGCATCGGTGGTCGCGTGGACCTAATGTCGGACTCCTTTAATCTGGTTTGTCGGTGACTAGGTGGTCGGAGTTTGAAATACCACCCGGGTGTACTGATTTTGTAATTATTATTTTTTTTACTAAATGTTCTCGCGTCACTCAAATGCGTATACTTTTCATTTAAGACCTACCTTCTTCGTGCACATCTCATTAATTAATGCTTACAGCCATAATGAGTAACAAGACGTGGAAAGTTAAAAATATAACCCTTAACTATCAAATCAATTACGTATATTTAAAAACTTAAATAAAGTCACTTTTTAATCACACTTAAATTAATGAAATAACTTATCTTTTACATTTCAAATTCTTTCAAAATATTTTTTCCCAGTCAGAAATAAGTTGTATATATGACAATCTTATATATAATTCTTTTAAACACTTAACAAGCGTTGATATTTCATCAAATATTTTTAAACTTACGTTTTGTTTTGTGAAATACAAACAAATTGATTGGAGTCAACGTTAATAACATAATTTTATTGAGGTTTTTATAGCCATTAATATCTATCAAAATTGACATCTGCAGATCACGTGACTTGACGTATGGTTACGTGAAAGTGTATATATTAGCTTTTTTTTATCTGTCAGATAATTGCAAGAAAATGACTGAAAAATTGACTGTAGGAAAAATCTGTTTTTGAGGCTATACCTATAGATGATTCACACTTTTCTATTCTCTGAACGTTCGAAAGTTACATTTCGAAAACGTGTTTTGTCAATATTACAGTTAAAATACATTCCAATTCTCACAGGAAGAGCCTCATCTACAGTAGCCCCATGGCTTCTTTGGTGCTGACTGACAGAAGTGACAGCTGCTAAACACATGTTTTTACAGATCATATGGCTCGGCGTAGGGATACATAATTTGGTCTGGCAACTTTTCAAAGCCGTCAGCAACAAAGAAGCCATGGGGCTACTGTAACAGCTAGAAATGCTAATGGATCTACTCTCACTTATTCATACGTCAAGTCATGTGATCTGCAGCTATCACTTTAGATAGGTATTATCGATACATATAAAATAACAATTAAAAAGAGTACAATCATATTAGTATTGACTTCAAAGAAAAATTTGTTTGCATTTTTTTTTATTTGACTGTAATTTTATATCATTCGTCAAACGAGACAAAACATATTTGGCAAGGCGTATGAATCCAGATCTTCTTTTTTTTGCCTTCTTTTTCATATCTTCAACTTTGCGATTGGTTGACACCCACTCTTCTCTTTCATTCTCCTCTACACTCAATCATTCATTTTCTTCAATTTCCTATAACACTTTGCACCAACATACGTCATAACCCTCTTTATGTATTCCACTCTCGGATGTCCTTTCCTCTTCCTTACTTCCATTTTTCCTTTCAAGATTTTGACCAAAAACTATTTATTTCTAAATATACTGTATGTCAAATCCAGGTTCCTCTTCTAATTTTAATTTTAATTCCATATTCCCCTTCTTTTCATTCATTTGTAACCCTGTCTGTCCAAGATATATTTTCTACGCTTCTCCATCAACATTTAAAAAGTCATAAAAAGTAAAAATCATCGTGAACGTGCTATACAACCCTCGTCCTAGTATTTTGTCTCTTGAAACTATCCATTCGTCACCTCTTGTGTTTATATTCATGCTCTTTCGCGCATTGAGAGACTCTTGTGGTCATCTTGAGAAGTGCAAGGTCGCCACCCTAAGATTCTTTGCTAAGTTCACCCCATCCTCCATATTTATGGTCAAAAGATATCGAGTATCGAGCTCTTGCAAGGTCCGAAAACTCGAGGGAAAAAAATAAGGTGGAATATTTGAGGAGAATTCGATATAGGTAGTCTTCTAGAGATATTGCTTCTAGAATGGCCACCAGGGCCGAAACCAGAAATGTAATTTGTGTTGCGCGAGAGAGGGGGTGGAAGGGAGAGGGGATGTCCCACAACTAAACAGTATATGATGATATATTAATCAATTTAAATAATTTTAAATATATTTAGGGTTGTGGATATTATGAATTTAAAAATACTCAGATAATCTACTAGCCTAAACAATGAGAAGTTAGATAAAAAAAATGTATTATACCTTTTTTTCGCTTTGTATTAAAAACCGTTCGGGCTGTACGCATAAATTTGGTGTGGATCTAGGGAACGTGAGCCAAGGGCAGTGTTTTTGAAGTTATTATATATAAAAAAATATTTTGGTCAAAATATAATATGGCTCCATTAGAAACAAAGAGTTAAATTTTATTCACACGGTTATATAAACAGTTGTTGGATATCTAGTCATCAACATAGCGTCATTATATGGCAAACATTTTAAATGAAGAGAAAAAGTTGTCATTAAATTCCAGCACATTTTTAACAGATATTCAACAGCTGATGATAATCATCATGTGAAGAAAAATAAAACTATTTCTATACTGGAGCAATATTTGATTCATTTTGGCCAAGAATTTTTTTTAAATATAAAAATATTGCCCTTAGCTTGCTTTCAAACACTCCCACCTTAATTACACTACACAAGTCGCAAAGGTCCTAGGGGAGCATTTCCAACAAAATTTGGTATTGGTGCTTAGTTGTTGTTTTTAATTCCTTACATTAAATAAGCTAATAATTATTTTCTAAATAAATAAATAACATATAAATATATGATCCAATATTAAGAATATTTTCTAAAAATAAAGATTAACAACATAATCACTTTTATGGTTTTATCTCATTTAGAGTTGCTTTGTCGGCGAAACGCTTTGATATATAATTAAAAATCTCGCTAAAACATTAATAGAAACGGAAAGGAAGAAGAGATAATATTTTTGACCGCACACATTCATTAAAAAAAGAAGGGGAAGGCTAAGTCATCACTTTTATTGTTTATTTTTATTAGTTTTCCTTGTACACTATTTCGTCACTCTATTATTATTATTATTATTACTATTTTGGTGGTGACCTGGCGGTCTAAGGGTAAGGTGTCAGACTTCTGTGCTGGCGGCCGGGGTTCAATCCCCGGTCCCGGCACAGATTTATCTGATTAATCAAACCCTTCCTTCACCTCTGACAAGACATCTTGTGAATGTGGGGAATGCCAGGCCTCCACCGTGGTTCGGATCCCACGTTAAACTGTAGGTCCTTCATTTCATCTCACAATCACCCTACAATTACACATTAGCGTAAGTGCGTATAACCCGAACGGGTAGTAAGACGCGGTGCTAATAATAATAATAATAATAATAATACTATTTTGGTGTCACGCAGGGGTAGGGGTTTAAGGGCCCTTTTACCGGCCCTGCTCGCTACACGTTATAGAAATAGTTACAATATTATGATGTTTTGTTTACTCTATCTACAAGCTCTCTTTTTCACTTTTTATTTAAATAATTTGAAAATCCTAGCTAAATTCAAACGATTAGTTTTATTTTTTATTATTGTTGTACTTGGCGTTTTTTAACTACTTGTGACCCAAATATTATGCAGAAGCTTTGTTTATCATTCCTATTTTTTTTTAAATGTGCTATTATTTTTTTTTTCTTTCTTATATTATCCTTCACAATAGATTCATTTTATTTGTTTCTTTGTTCATTTTTATTTAGCATATCTAATGCAATCAGCCATTGTCTTTCTGCTGAATAACGAATCTTAGCCGTAAGTTAGGCGAACTTTGTAAGTTGTCAAAGTGCAGTAAAACTTAAATAAGTTCCTGTTGATTGGAACTTTTATATTTTATTTCTGTTGAGATATTAGCTAAAAATCTAATCCTACTCAGATGTACTTTATAGTAGATGCAATGTTTGTATAGTAACTAACTTGTATAATGTAAATAAATTCAAATTTGAGTTTAATTAAAAGTATTCATCAACTCTGTATATTAGTAGAATGAGTAATTAAGAGCTCTATACATTATTATTGTTAGTATTATTATTATTATTATTATTAACACCGCATCTTACTACCCGTTCGGCTTATACGCACTTACGCTAATATGTAATTGTAGGGTGATTGTGAGATGAAATGGAGGACCTACAGTTGAACGTGGAATCCGAACCACGGCGGAGGCCTGGCATTCCACACGTTCACAAGTTGTGATTAATACACGTCTTGTCAGAGGTGAAGGATGGGTTTGGTAATAAGATAAATCTGTGCCAGGACCGAGGATTGAACCCTGGACCCCCAGCACAGAAGTTTGACACCTTAACCTTTAGACCGCCAGGTCGCCTAAGCTCTACACAGCAAAAGTAAAAGGTCCGTTTGCACTATGCAACAAAATATTTTGTTAAAAAATTTGTTTTTGCAACTTGTTGCATTTTAGTGCTTGTGCGATATTTGTTGTAAATAAGCAAAAAACAAAAATCGGCATTAAACAAGTTGCAATCAGTTTGCGTCGTGGCGTCTGAGGAGGATGTCCTACTTGCGGCTGCAACTTGTGTTGTGTTGTTTGATCAAAGTAATAGGGAACATGTCTATAAGTGTGTAAACGTCTGATTGCCTCCAATTCTCCATTTCACAACACAACAACACAACACAACACAATACTGCACACACGCTTGATGAAACTCAACTGTAAGGTAGTTGTGGCGGGTTGTGGAGCGCGAGGGGAAGCAATGTAGTCACGTGTTCGACAGTGTCAAAGGTCCTCTATGCGTACAAAATGTTTGATCTTTATCGCCAAACCACGGGAAACGTGCAACAGGTTGTAAAACATGAGATTTGTTTTAAAACATTATTCCGTTGATTTTACAATAAGTTGTAAAACATTGTTTCAAAGCACAAAGTTTTACAACTTGTTTCATTGTGTAAACGGACCTAAAGATTGAGGGGTTTATTTTGTGACATATACAAACTCTGGATTAATATGAAGTGTACTGAAATTATAAAAAAAACATTTTAATAATTTTTTTAAATTATTAAAAAAAAATATTATCAAAAATGCCAGTTTTATTTTGACAAGATTCAAATTGATCTGATTTCATGCATCGTTAAAAATAGTTTAAAAAATACTTATTTTTTAAATGGTATATGACCCACTTGGATGGTCGAATGGTCTAAGGCGTCACTCTCCAAATATTATTATTATTATTATTATTATTAGCACCGCGTCTTACTACCCGTTCGGGTTATACGCACTTACGCTAATGTGTAATGGTAGGGTGATTGTGAGATGAAATGAAGGACCTACAGTTTAACGTGGAATCCGAACCACGGTGGAGGCCTGGAATTCCACACAATCACAAGTTGTGATTAATACACGTCTTGTCAGAGGTGAAGGGAGGGTTTGGCAATCAGATAAATCTGTGCCGGGACCGAGAATTGAACCCCGGACCCCCAGCACAGAAGTCTGACATCTTACCCCTAGACCACCAGGTCACTCTCTCCAAATAGACTTTATTTACGATTAAGTGCGTATAACCCGAACGGATAGTAAGACGCAATGGCGAAAAAGAAAGTTGCATGTTTCTTTTAATTATAACTACACAGTATATTTTTGTTCTTTTTACCGATTGATTTGACATTTTTAAATATTTTTTAAAATGGAAACCATTATTTATATTATTATAATACATATAGTATATAATAATATGTATGATTAATTAACTCTTTCCAACTTATCAATAGTAGTTGCTTACACATCTGTGGTCTCGCGGACTGAATGTTACGCTAATATAGCCTAGTTTTCCGTGAAATGGAAGTTCTGGGATCGAATTTTCTTGTGAAAAGTTTTTTTTTCTAAATGATTTTCTTATATCCTTCTACACAAATGTGGGTGCATTTTCTATTTACTCTACCTTCCTAATTTCCACATAGCTAGTTTCGGATAATTATATGGGTTGTAAAATGTGGTGCAAAAAAAATGTTTTTACCGTTTTAAAATGCTGTCGAATTGTGGAAAACTCACAGAATAAAGTAAAAATAAATATTTTAAATCCACGAGCAACATTATATTTTAAGGTAGCACATTGATAATAATTTTATCTAATAAACTTTTAAACACACTGCTATTGCTAGTTTTATTTTAATGATAAAAACTCTCTTTAAAAAAACTGATGGTGTGCCTTGATAATTTTAGCCCCCTGTTCAGTGTGCCGTGAGTTGAAAAAGGTTGAAAATCGATGCGTTAGACGTTTGGTTGGCAACAAAGTTAGTCATGGCTATTTAGGTTAAGAAATAATATTGTCAATGTATTACTACCGACACTTAAGCGCACAACTTTGGAAAAAAAACACTTCGAAACTTAGTGAGGAAATAAATATACTCCTATATAAGTGTCCCGATCCTATTATTGTAGTATTGAATAGATTCCTAATAATTTATCTATGAAATTATATGTATTCACTCGTGTCAGATAAATTCCTTTCTCAAATGACAAATCATATTTATCTTACCTCTCTAACATATCATGAACTTGGGAGATGTTTTAACTAAAATATTAAAACATTCATTTATCAACAAACTTTTTGGAAACATTTTTTTTATCGTCGTCTTTACAAATTACACTTTGTACCATTTCTTTTTAAGAGGTGTGATTATTCATTTCACTGATAAATTCGTTGAGAACGAACTCGTCATGCAATATTAATTCCTCCAAAGCAGAAGAAAGAAGTAATTTCTAAAGTCTTAGGTCAGGATAAGATAAAGTGTTTATGCAAACAGGTTCAGCGAATGCGTAAAGTCTGTTCAGCTTAGGAATAGTTTTCAGAAAGGTCTTTTTCCCTACCAGAAATCTATTATATAGTAGAATATTGGTAGGAAAAAAGAGCTTTCAAAGAGTAATTCCTACCGTGAATGGATTATAAACTCTCTCGTCATTAGTTAGTTGGTTTATTGAATTACACTAATCTGATTGATAGTAGACAGCTAGAAAATCGGTTATTTTAAGCATTAGGGCCTATATATAGGCTAGGCTCTCATACAACACGGGAATTGCTGCGCTATTCAAGCAGATATCTCAAATTTCATTAAAATTTAAATATGACAGATACCTCATTTAGTGGTAATCTAAAATGAATTAGAAAGTTTTCATGGCTATCTAAAACAAGAGTGGTCCAACATTGACCATCCCAAGAGCAGAATCTGACTATCAATTTGTTCTGCGGGCTGAAGATATATTTAGTAATCCTATCAACTTACTATAGGTCCACGATCAACCCTTAATAAGCAATTATATATAATTATTATTTGATAGAATCGTTCAAATTTTACTGAAAAAAAGTTTATTAATTTCTCAAAAATGAATTATTAAATATGCACACACAATTTCATAAAATAACTAAGCATCATGAATATATAACATTTACTTTAATTTTATCACGTATATCTTGACCTTAAATTTCCACGACAAACCTTTTGACCCTTTGCGATATAAAAAGTCATATTTTTATTAATCAAATAAATGCATAGTAAAATGCAGTTATTGCCTTTTTTTTTTAAGTGGCGATTGTTATTTGAATCATTGGCTACGTCACAAATGTCATTGAGGGTTTCCCTTTAATGTTCCATTTCATATACTGTGAGAGCCAAATTCCCCGTGAGCGTGGGCCGCATTTGACTGCACTGGTCTGAAAGATAGAAGCGCTTTTTAATTTGAGTTAAAATTGGACTTGCACCCTTTTCACTCTGTACCCTTCCAGTCCAGCCAATGGCTCGGATACAGGCAGTTCTTGTCTCCAGGGTTGAGGGATAGGTTTACGAGTATATGGTTCCTTTTCAAATTTTAGCTAGTTTGTAAGCTTGTCAGATAGTAATGTGGAAAATGTATCGATACTTGACAAATTTCAATATTTTCCTTTTGATATTTATATTTGTTACTATGTATTTTTGTTTCGATACCTTTACTTTTATGAATATTAACACCCAGGTCAGGTGACCTGGCGGTCTAGGGGCAAGTTGTCAGACTTCTGTGCTGGGGGTCCGGGGTTCAATCCTCGGTCCCGGCACATATTTATCTGATTACCAAACCCATCCTTCACCTCTGACAAGACGTGTACTAATTACAACTTGTGAATGTGTGGAATGCCAGGCCTCCACCGTGGTTCGGATCCCACGTTAAACTGTAGGTCCTCTATTTCATCTCACAATCACCCTACCATTACATAAAGCGTAAGTGCGTATAACCCGAACAGGTAGTAAGACGCGGTGCTAATAATAATAATAATAATAATAATAATATTTAATACTGCGTCTTACTACCCGTTCGGGTTATACGCTTTAAGTACTAATTACGCTAATTGATTAGGAATTGGGAACGTTGAATTAGAGGAAGTGAACCCGCATTTGCGTGGAGGGAGAATGGAAAACTATTTAGGAAAAACCACCCCCAGTTCACCCGACCGAGATTCGAACCTCGATCTCCCCGTCCTCAGCGGTTGAGCTCAACACGACTAGCGCGTTAGCCAACTACGCCACCGAGGCGGGTAATAATAATAATAATAATAATAATAATAATAAAAATAACACCCGGGTATCGAAAGAAAAATATTGTGTAGATATTGTATTATAGTGCAGAGCCACTTTTAGGGGTGTGCAAATGGTATGGCCTCATGGGGCTCTTTGAATGAGGTGGGGTGCCGCTCTTGTTTGGAAGACAGAGGGGGGAAAACCAAGTTAGGGGGGGGGGAATTTTTGGTAGCGGTCTTGTATAGTAGGCTCCATGTATAGGCGATCTAATAAATATAGTCAGTGTAGAAACAAAATAAAAATATAATCAAATGGTTTGATTTGTTGAACAAGTGAATTTAGCTCTCCATTTTAATTCCATCGATTTGCATTTGTTTTTTTATGGTGGTGTGTCTAACGATAACTTATGAATGCATTAACCGATTTAGCTCAAATTTGGCACAGTTGTTATTTGTACCTATATACGGATCGAGTTTAGAATAAAATCGAAAAAAGGGTTGGGAGAAATTAACCCTTATTAGTATAAAAACACGGCTTCTAGCACTTTATTATTTCATGCATTTATCTTTTAGGATATTTTCTGATACTTTATACGGCTGAAAACTGGTGTACAGATGCAGACTACTGAATTAATATTAAACAACAAATTAAATTTTTTAATTATGTTTTTGAGTGAAGTGAGGTGAGGCATATAAGTGGGGGCCCTTAAGTTTGCCCAGATTCCCACGTCTACTAATGGCAGTCTTGTTATAACGCTATAGTATAAAAAAGTAGCGGTTCTGGTGTAGAAAACTGAGGTTAATGGCTGGAGGTTTCGTTATGCTGGAGACACTACACTATCTTCAGAAGTTGACACTTTTTTATTTTTATTATTTGATACCGATATCTACTGTCATCGATAGACCTACTTATATATGTGATGACAATTTTTTCAGCCATGCCTGTAATCGAACCCGGGACCTTAAGCTAAGTATGCTGAAAACACGCTACCATCTGAGATAATATATCGAAGACTATTAAAATCGCTTTATAACATAACCACTCATAGGCAGGCCCCTGCCCTTGGTGCATTACTCTCGCCACTGATTCCATCGATGATATCTACACGAGGGATAACATAACCTGTGTGGGGTGAATCAATAACTTATCTTCAACCCCCCCATTTCCACCCCTAACCTCATCTCGGCCCATTGTTCATCCACCGTATTCTCCCCGAAGTGGTTGCCGGCAAGGTTTCCATCGCGTTGGCGGAAACGAGATCGTTTATCAATGAGAGAATTGAGTAATCTTGGTATATCAGCGGATCATTCTCTACCTTCACTTTTTTTTAAGCATCAATAACTTGGGTGCTGTGATGTATGACTGGCTTCATGCTAGGTGGCTTTTCTCCCCAGGGGTGATAGAAAACCCTGTTTTTTAATCTCTCTTAAGGTGTGAGTGTAGTGAACGTGAGAAAAGGACAGTGTTTTTGTAGCTTTCGTAGCCAAACTTTTTTTTTTGGTCAAAATAAATAAAATATTGCTTCATTACAAACATGAGTTTGATTTTATTCGTATGGTAATGTCAACCGTTCTTGAATATACCATGCGGCATTAAATGACAAACTTTTTTAATTAAGAGAAAATACTGTCATTAAATTCTGGAACGCCCTCAACATATATTCAAAAAATGTTGATATCACCATGTGAAGAAAAAAAAAATACACTAATTTTTACAAAAGAACTGTTTAGCTATTAAAGCTGAAAAAACACTGACCTTTTATCGCGTCATCTACATCTCCAACTTCATTCGGTCCCTCGCTTCCGCTGGGGAAAATGTGATCTGTTTGAGATATATTATGCTCTGGGGGAAGTGGAGGGGGGACAAAACATGTTTTTCATATATACCCACTGCTTTGTGAGGGTTTAAATCCTGGATGGGTGTGTTGATTGGCAACAGACAAGGAACACGTGATTGGTTAACCGCTGATAGTAAAAAAAAATAAGTTGCTAGGCTGAGTGTATGACGTGACTGAAAGTGATAAACTAGAATCTAAACCCAGGTGTTTCCAAACTTTTAAGACCGATGAAGCCCTTGCAATAATAAAAAAAATACATGTTGTAGCCCCCAAACAAATTTTTATATTATGATTTATGTAGGCTACATTCAAAAAAGAAAGTTAAATTGTACAAGTATAAAGCAAACCAAAAGCATCACATGATCTTTTTTTAATTCTCTTATTTGTAATGCTTACGAGTGGTGCCCTTTCAAGTATTCATTCGTCAAATTTGCAACAGTCACTTTTAATAGATAATATCTAAAAAACAAATAACACTAATAGTATAGTAAAATGTTATCAACTGTGTCCGGTAAAACTATATATGTATTTTATAAAATACTCTTCCTATGAAAATTCAACTCTAGCTATAATATAAAAGGTACAATATAAATTGGCACGGAAAGAAGGAGGCAAAGTTATTAATAAAAATCAAAAGCTTATTCCGTAATGAAGATAATAACGCGGAGCTCAGACTAGGGTAAGCAAAGGTGTGGTTTTTTTTATTTTAGTTTTAATGTGACGACACCATTAGCTCTCTGATTGAGCAAATTATATAAGAGTATTGATCTTTAATTCTAAAAGACGTACACGGGATGGTTTTAACGGGTTCTCGCCTTTATAGAAAGGTTGTCTAGGAGCTCTGAAATAATTGGCGTCAGACGGTGTAGGTTCTCTTGTATTCTCCTGTGATTCTTCCTGTCCATTATGTCACTGATTTTGATTAATTGCTGTGCATTTCACGTTCTGTTTGCATTATTCAAAGTACTGTTTTCGAACTGGTGTAGTAGTTTATTTTCTAGGACCGCTTCCTCCTGCATTAGACTAATTGTCCTCAGGCAGATGATGTTATTATTATTATCACCGCGTCTTACTACCCGTTCGGGTTATACGCACTTACGCTAATGTGTAATGGTAGGGTGATTGTGAGATGAAATGGAGGACCTACAGTTTAACGTGGGATCCGAACCACGGTGGAGGCCTGGCATTCCCCACATTCACAAGATGTCTTGTCAAAGGTGAAGGAAGGGTTTGGTAATCAGATAAATCTGTGCCGGGACCGAGGATTGAACCCCGGCCGCCAGCACAGAAGTCTGACACCTTACCCCTAGACCGCCAGGTCACCTTTCAGATGATGCTAACTTATAGTGTGTGCAGAAAATCAGACTAAAGATATCAACATAATCACATAGTGTCTAGTTTGATGCTGTGTTCATTTTGTTATTATTGTTTGTACAGGCATTTAGCACACAATGTGGGTGATGGATTAAATAGCCAAGAAGGTATTATAGTTGTTAGTTACGGCTATAATTGTATCTTAATTTTATATACTTAAAGTGAAAAATGGCATCTGGATACGGGACTTTTGTATTGCTCAATGGTTAGATCATTTGCATACTAATCCAAACGTCCCGGGTTAAATTCCTCTGTAAATGTGTCATTTTTTTTTCAATTTAAGGAGTATGGAAATGTGGACGAGTAAGGAGGGGGGAGAAGGACGGCAAATTAAGGTCCCTTTTATAATGTTGTTATAATAATAAACCATTTCTGAGCAAAATAAATAAAATATTACTTCATTGGTTACGTTTATTTAATTTTCTAACATAATAATCTCACCTTTCCTGAATATTTGTCATGAACATCGCAACATTTGACTAAAAACTTTGTACTGTAAATAAAGAAAAAAAAGTCCTGGTTAAATTAAGCAATGTCCGAGAGAGATAGAGAAAGAGAGACTCAAAAACTGTTTAGATTATTGTGTGTAGAAAATTAAACTAAACGTATCTCCTGAGACAATATTTTTTACTTTGGCAAAAAAAAAAAAGTTTTTGTCATAAAAACTGTTTAAAAAATATGGGCCTTAACTCCTTTTCCCTTCCATCCAATCTTAAGGTCACCGACTATTTGTAAGGAAGTGTCCTCGCTTATCTCAACTTTTTTTTGTTATGAATCTATCAAAATGGACGTTATTGGCTTTAAAAAGTCTATAACTTTGATTATAAATATTTACTTTTATCGCAGAAATGCAACATTTTGAGTTAGGCGTCGCTGAACATAAGCGAATTCTACCTTTCACACAATTTTTTTTTAAAAACACTTTAAAACCAACTCAATGTAAGGATTTCAATTCGATAGGGATTATATTGGAGCAAAACGTTTTAGGGTAGGCCAATATTATTAAATTAGTAAAACACCAAATAAAATAGGATATTAAAGTTTTCTTCGACATTTTTTTTTCTTCAAATGTTTATGAATTGTTTACTAAGGAAAAGGCAACTCCCAAATCGTGTGGCCAAAATAAAAAATGTATTGTTACATTTGAAACATAGTTTAATTTTTCTATGCGGTGAATGAAAGTAATAAAATACCATGTATGACTCGGTGTATGGATGTTCTTGAGGCGAAGGGAGTATGCAAGGATAAGGAAGTGTGGGGAAAGCAAGTGAGGATGCGAGGATTGGAGAGTGTGGGGAAAGCGAGTGAGGATGCGAGGATAGGAGAGTGTGGGGAAAGCGAGTGAGGATGCGAGGATAGGAGAGTGTGGGAAGGAAGTGTGGGGAAAGTGAGTGAGGATGCGAGGATAGGAGAGTGTGGGGAAAGCGAGTGAGGTTGCGAGGATAAGGAAGTGTGGGGAAAGCAAGTGAGGATGCGAGGATAGGAGAGTGTGGGGAAAGCGAGTGAGGATGTGAGGATAGGGCAGTGTGGGGAAAGCGAGTGAGGATGCAAGGATAGGGCAGTGTGGGGAAAGTGAGTGAGGATGCAAGGATAGGGCAGTGTGGGGAAAGCAAGTGAGGATGCAAGGATAGGGCAGTGTGGGGAAAGCGAGTGAGGTTGCGAGGATAGGGCAGTGTGGGGAAAGCGAGTGAGGATGCAAGGATAGGGCAGTGTGGGGAAAGCGAGTGAGGATGCAAGGATAGGGCAGTGTGGGGAAAGCGAGTGAGGTTGCGAGTATAGGGCAGTGTGGGGAAAGCAAGTGAGGATGCGAGGATAGGGCAGTGTGGGGAAAGCGAGTGAGGATGCGAGGATAGGAGAGTGTGGGGAAAGTGAGGGAGGATGCGAGGATAGGAGAGTGTGGGGAAAGTGAGTGAGGATGCAAGGATAGGGCAGTGTGGAGAAAGCGAGTGAGGATGCGAGGATAGGAGAGTGTGGGGAAATCGAGTGAGGATGCGAGGATAGGACAGTGTGAGGAAAGCGAGTGAGGTTGCGAGAATAGGAGAGTGTGGGGAAAGTGAGTGAGGATGCAAGGATAGGGCAGTGTGGGGAAAGCGAGTGAGTATGCGAGGATAGGAGAGTGTGGGGAAAGCGAGTGAGGATGCGAGGATAGGAGAGTGTGGGGAAAGCGAGTGAGGATGCGAGGATAGGACAGTGTGGGGAAAGCGAGTGAGGATGCGAGGATAGGAGAGTGTGGGGAAAGCGAGTGAGGATGCAAGGATAGGGCAGTGTGGGGAAAGCGAGTGAGGATGCGAGGATAGGAGAGTGTGGGGAAAGCGAGTGAGGATGCGAGGATAGGAGAGTGTGGGGAAAGCGAGTGAGGATGCGAGGATAGGACAGTGTGGGGAAAGCGAGTGAGGTTGCGAGAATAGGAGAGTGTGGGGAAAGTGAGTGAGGATGCATTAAGTATGGAGGTTTTTTTTAAGCTGTAAGAACATTGCACAGTTCCTTGCCTAGTAAGGTAACGGTGTGATTAGGTATGAATGTACGTTTGTGATATCAACATTTGTTGAATATCTGTCATGAGCATTGCGGCATTAGATGAAAAACTCTTTAAATGAAGAGAAAAAGTTGTCATTCATTTCCAGGACACCTTCGACATATATTCAAGAACTTTGTACATCACTTTGTGAAGAAAACTAAACTCTTATGTTTGTACTGAAGAAATATTTATTTTTAGCAAAAAATTAATTGCTATATTATTATAATCACCGCGTATTACTACCCATTCGGGTTATACGCACTTACGCTAATGTGTGGGATGGTAGGGTGATTGTGAGATGAAATTGAGGACTTACAGTTCAACGTGGGATCCGAACCACGGTGGAGGCCTGGCATTCCACACATTCACCCAGATTTGCTATAGAAACTCCAAAAACACCGACCTTTTCTCACGTCCCTACATCCTTAAATAATGAACATTATTTTTTCCCTAAAAACGCATCTTATTCATTTTTATCACTGCAACGGAAACATCCCTTCACCCAAATGATCTTAATTCTCACTATTATAAACAATTTATCTGTGGGATGGTTTGTTGATATGGTCTTATCACCCATGCATTTCCTCAAATAAAGTTTTCTTAATGATTTTTCCATTAAAATGGTATGCAAAATAACTTTGCTTTATCCCCAAACCAGTCTCGGTTCCGGTCCAACAAACGTTTTCTACTTTGTCATTGTGATAGTGTTATGATAGCGGCAGAGATCAAGAAGGTCCCAGAATACTCGTCTCTCATTCATACAATCAATATCGTCAAGATCTTGTTTCAAAATACTTTTTATAACTTTTCAAAATTGACCCAATTTCCCATGAATACAGAAAAATGGGCAATCCTACAACCACCCCGACAGCTTAGTTAGTTTTAATATAAAAAACAAGCATATTAAATATATTTATAGTAAAAATAACGCTAAATATTGGTCGAATGCATAGGTTGAATTTCAAAGCAACCCTAACGATTTAATTTTCTCGACATTACAGTAAGTGCCCCTGAAATTCCAAATTGGAAAAAAAATACTATGGATGTGTGAGTCACTTTTTAAGTGTCAAGTGGATTTTGAAATATGCGAATAAAAGTCTAAGATAAGGTTTTTATTGACAAATAACATTACTTTTAATTTTTATACTATCCACTAATGCATCTCGGGTAAGAGAAAGGTGTATAGAAGAAAAATAAAGCCCACTATATTTATTATGCTGACATCTAAACTCATCCTGTTATAGATGTTGACCTCCGTGGCCTCAGGGTAAAGTTCTTGCCTTACGTCCCGATGTTCATGGGTTCAAACCCAACCGAGGTCGACGGAGCACAACTTCCTTCGGAAGGGAAGTATGTCGTTCGCCTCGTTCCCATATCGATTGTGGCATGTAAAAATACCTCTGGAAGGTATGTGAAAATACCTTTCCCGGCAAAATTGGTAGGCCCTTTTGAGCTCGCTCATAGAAATTCACTGTTAAAGGACACGTGGAACCACCACATTTTCTGAACTCTCCTAGTTTGTGGTATTTCTACCAGATGGTGCAGGCAGAACTAGCCATCTGAATGGCTTAGTGCATGTCCATCTCCGGATGTATACAAATCACATCAAATCAACCTTTGGGTTGTTTACTTAATAAAAAGAAAGTTATATGTATCATTTAATCATTAGTATGTGTTAAAATACTGTTCAATAGATATTATAAATTAGGTGTTGAAATACGATGTATTTAGTGATATATTTTAGAACTCTTCATATTGTATCCAAGTTTTATTCTTCTTTATAAATGTTTCGAAGATGCGAAGGTTATTGTGGGTGTCGAATTTGAAGTAACGGAGATTTGACCTTCGAATTAGACATTTCGAGGCTTCGCACACCCCTAAAAATTACATAAACAATACCTTTGATATATTAAGGCCCCTACAACCGCCAAACTCCATTAAAAGACTAACCCTCTTCGGTAGCCACATGGTCTAAGGCGCTACTCTCGCAGTAGATTAGACGGCCGATAACGGGGAGATGGAATTTCCAATCTCGGTCGGGGTTTTCTTAATTATTTTCCATTTTCTCTCCTCGAAAATTCGGATACACTTCCTCTAAATTCAACTTTCCTAATATCTTATAGATTAGTGTTATTAGTATATAGGTGCTACGTACAACCCGAAAGAGTAGTAGGATTCGATGCTAAAACAAACTGTGAAGAGATCACCTAGAGTTTTCTTAATTATAATCTATAGTTCGTGGGCGGTTTACGAGAAACCAAAAGTTTATGAAGGGAAAAAAAAATGGTTAATTGTTCTAATTTGTATCCTCGTTTACCTCATTTTTGTATGTTAAAATTGTTTCTTGGTTTGCCTGTTTGAATAGGTACTTTAAAAAAAAACAGTAATTCTTAAAAATTGTTGGTTTCACTGCGTTTCAGGAATTTTATTTCGCCAAATGTTTTCCGAAACTTTATTGATTTCATCACGCACTTTAAGAGGCCATTTCACAGCCGATTAACCGGGAAATTAGTTAAAAAGATTACGCTCGAACCAGAAAACGAATTGAAGTCTGGTTTACTTACTGTATTCTTCACTTGACATCAGTGTATTTAGGGTCAGTTTCAATTTTGGATTTTTTTTTATTATTTTAAAATATTTATTTTTCAATTTTGTTGAATCTGGTAAAACTTTTTCACTGGTTTTAGTTCCACTGTTTTTCAAAAGTAAAAAAAAACAGCACCACTAGGTTCATGCTAAATTATCTAACTGACCGTGGGCACGGGACGAATCCTGGATAGCTCAGTGGTAAGAGCAGTGGCGTACTAAGCCGAAGGTTCCGGGTTCGATTCCCGTGTACCAGGTGTCATTTTTCAATTTTCAAAATGTTATCTAACTTACCTAAATTAAGAGATGAGGAATTTCACTGCCGACCCTCGGCATGGCCGAACAAATTGTCTTTGGTGAAATGTGAGTTATATTCCATTCACCGTAGGAATTGACTTATGAAAGGCCTTTTTCCCTACCATAAATCTACTATATAGTAGGATATTGGTAGGATAAAAGACCTTTCAGAGAGTAATTCCTACCGTGAATGGAATATACACCTTTTCACAGTGATGAAATAACGTCAGGGAGGCTGCATATTGTGTCTTTTCTAGATTTAAGTTAGTTTGTAAGTCGTGTGCTGATATAATCAGTCCGTTCAGAAAGGGAACGTAAAATACCTCAAATAATAATTTAGTTGATCGCCATAAGGCATAAAACAAATATTTTGAGTGATTTATTTTGTATACTCCAGATCACGGACACTAATGGTGATGTGAATTGTCGTCATCGACTGAACACTGAATCTGGGTCTGTTTTACCATATTTTCGTTAAGGCAACCCTTGAAAAAGTCTCCTCTTTCTCGTTTGTATTTAAATCTTTTTTTAAAAAAAGCTCTAGGCTGTCACATTTTTGATGACTAACGCTTTGTGTCGTCTGTGACCATCCTTCGCGCAGGTGGTTTGTTTGACATTTGCTCCTTCCATCATGCAGGAGCTCGTTGTTAGAACTAATAACAGTCGGTGATTTCTTCCCCCCCTACCCCCGCCAGTCTTCTCTTGACCACGCCGCACCGCAAGTCATTAAGGTCAGTGCGGCCGAAGTGAATTAGTTCCGTGATTAGGTAATCTCTGTTGTAACACTTTCCCTCGCTCACCCCCTTCTCTACCTCGCAATACCAAACTTTATCAATATGCGAAGTCTTTAGTGCCCTTGACATTGTTGCCAAACTCTGTAGATTAATCCCTTTCCCAACTTTCCATCCCCCTCACCCTCCTCTATATCCCATCGCCCGACATTACGAAAATGGTCATGTGAGTGAGTGCAAGTAAGAGCTATGTGCAGTTTCTATAAGTAATAGGAATAATAAATCATTTTGGTTTGGTGCTTTCGCGCTCCTTATCTTCTGCCATCGTCTTTATCTTTAGTCCGATAGACGATTCTTCCCCGAGCTAGGAGGAATGGTGTGAACAGTCTCGCACTGTGATTGGTTGGTCTGGTCACGTGCCATTTGGACTCGGAATAAGAGACATTACCCGATAGAATAACCGAGCAGAAATTCATAAGCGCCAGAAATCAAATGGGTTTAAAATTATTATTTTATTCCTTTTAGCGGTGAGTTTTACTACCTGTTCGGGTTATACAATTGTGTACTAATTACGCTAATAAGTTAAGGATGAGTAAGATTGAATTTAAAGAAAGTGTACCCACATTTACGCGGTGAGAGAGAGTGGGAATACGTTTAGGTAGAACTAGCCTTAGTGGGATCTAAATCCGATCTCCCCGTCATCGGCACTCTAGTTTATTGCGAGAGTTACGGCGTATACCATGCGGCCACCGAAGCTGGCTTTAGCATACATTCCACCGCGAGGATTGTTGGCTAGACATTCCACCGCGGGGATTTTTGGCTAGACATTCCACCGCGGGGATTTTTGGCTAGACATTCCACCACGGGGATTGTTGACTAGACATTCCTAATATCCTACTGACGGTGGCGGATATGTAACCGTCTTCTTAGGTTGGGCACCATGTAGGTGAGGCTATTTCGTCACTTTGAGATGAAGTGATGATAATGATGATAATAATAATTATTATTATTATGTGGTGCCAGTAGAAGTCTCAGACCTAACTTAAACCTAATTATCCAGACCACGGTGACCATAGTAACAGTTTCCCTTTGGGAAAAATACCTATGATCCCACCGGGAATCGAACCCGAGACGAAAAGCCAGAAACGCTGACCACTAGACCAAGAGTCTTATGCCAATGAATTAGTAGCGCTCCTGGGTGGAGCTGTCTGGCAGTAGAACAAACAGGGGAGGAGGAAAATACAAATGCCAATACAATTTGTGTTGTAACCCCTATTAAATAACATTGTTCGATTCAAAAAGATCCAGTCTAGACTCCTATACCAGTTATATTTATTTCCCCAGGAATTAAGGACTTGATCAATCAAATTATATGTTGTTGTTTTTTTTCCCCCTTTAGAGTGGAAAATTTTAACTCTTTAGACTTTGTTTACAAGTCTTTGTATGTATAGGATCGTATAAAATAGTTTTGTGTTCATCCCAGTAGACACCAAACGCATGCACTGTTAAAGGTTTTATCAATATTTAACTTAAATCTAATACTTAATTAGAATTTAGGATATAGATATATCGAACAAAAATATATAGAAAGAATTGATTAATAAATTGGTTAAGTTAATTAATGTATTAATCACATATTTTTATATAATTTTGTTCAATATATCAAAGTCTTAAATTCTAATTAGAATCCACACTTTCAACTTGTTTAGAATGTTTTCTAAAATGTTAATACCTAATTGGCAATATCCCTGCTACTAAAGGCAGCGCCCTAATGCTGGGAAACTCTGGCATCTTGGTGCAGTGTCCTATAGTAGATTATGATAGGAATGTTGTTGTTTTTTTGTCAACATTGATAACATTTTATTGTATTATATAGTGTTGTTACTTGCCTCGCTGGCAGCGTGTTCTGAGGTGTTCCTCTCGCTATAGACTAGACTGCTGATCACAAGAAGATTTGGGTTCGAATCCCGGTCGAGTGTACCGAGGGTAATTTTTCCTAAATGATTTTACACTCTTTCTTAACACAAATGTAGGTACAGGCTTACACTTCCTCTAAATTCAACCTTCCTCATCCTTAATTCCTTAGCGTTATTAGTACTTAGGCTATTCGAATAATCTGAACAGGTAGTAAGACGCGGTGCTAAAATTGTGTTATTGGTGTAATTCATACTCGTATGTAGTTAAGTTAGACGAATATTTTGAGTTATTTAACATGCACTTTATGAACCGACTGATTATATCAGCATACGAGCATTTTCTATTAGAGAGAGCGAAAGAGCCAACCAATTTTGATGGTCAAGGTATTTTCACATACCTTCCAGGGTTACTTTTACATGCGACAATCGACACGGGACCGACGGCTTTACTTCCACTCTGAAGGAAGTTGTGCTACGGATTTTTATCGCTCAAGAAAAATTCATCGACTCAGGCTGGGTTTGAACTCACGAACATCGAGTCCTGAGATGATCACTCTACCCCAAGACAACCGAGGTCGACTCTACATCTGCATATATTGTTGTTTTTCAACTTGACTAATAAAATATGCATTACCGTGTGGTGTATTTTTTAACATACATTTTGTGACCCAATTAATTATATTCTAGCTTACGATTTACTAATACAATTTTAGACCAGATACAGAACCCATTCCTTCTGTCGTGAATAATTCATCACATTCTCAACAATTATACATTGTTTGGCCGTGACTGTAATCGAACACGGGACCCCTCAACTCAATAGGCGAACGTGCTATCGACCTAGGTAAGGTTTAGGAACGCCTGATTAAAATTATTTTGGCCAATAAGTTTTTGTTCCTTTGTTATCTGTATTGCTGCCCATGGAACACTAAAAAAACTCCATTGCGTCACCCCTTAATCGGGCTATTCCGACCGAGCGGCTACCGTCTCTTGGCGAATATAGTGCCAACTTGTGCGAATAACGAATATAGGGTGTAATGTGATCAGAACAACGAACCTTTCTGCATTTACTCTGTTTTCTAGCCCGAGGCCCATACTTTTTCATTCAATCATGTTTTATAATTTATTGTTATGCATAGTCATAGGGCCAGTTTCATAGTCAAATTTAGTACGCCTCAAGTGCGGTGCTACACTAAATACAAGACCACACCTACCTAAACTCGAATGGAATGGGCCGTTTTCGCATAGGAAACTGGCCCATTCCATTCTGGTTAGGTAGGTGTCGTCTTGTACTTAGTGTAGCGCCGCACTTGAGGCGTACTAAATTTGACTATGAAACTGGCCCTTAGTCTTAGGGACAGTTTCATAATCATACTTAGTACGCCTCAAGTACAGCGCTATACTTAATGTTGGACGACACCTACATAAACTCTAAAAGAATGGGCCAGTTTTGCATGTGAAACTGACCCATTCCATTCTGGTGTAGGTGGGTGTCGTCCAACATTAAGTATAGCGCTGTACTTGAGGCGTACTAAGTATGACCATGACTACACGCATTGTAATGAGAGAGGTATAGCTCAAAGGAAATGTGCCCGCGTTTTCGTGGCGGGACAGTAGGGAACCATTTAGGAAAAAAGAACACCCTCATCGCTACCGACCTGAATTCGAACCCCGACCTCCTTATCACCTGCAAACTAGACTGGATTGTCTTGACATGTAAATCGCGTACCCACCAATGCGGGGCTCACCTGTAATAAATAACTGCTTGAAGACGCGTTACTGGACGTGTGAGGGGTTGAACTAGAGTGAAAGACACCTGTTGATGTTCCATATACGGTGTATCTTGAACGAATCTGTTCTTAGTATTCCATATAGTGTGAATCAACCTTTGTATTGCATAATGGTGTTGAAGCTTGGCATAAGATTGAAATTAAAGGAAGTACCTGAATTTGCGTGGAGTGATCGTGGAAAACCATTTAGGAAAAAACTCTGTACACATGACCGGGATTAGAACGTCGATCTCGCCGCCATTGGCAGAAACCCTTTAGAGAAATCGACCACCAAAGTGCTTTTTTTTTTACATATTGATATAAAAAGAGCATCAAATTTAAATAATATATTTTCCTTTGAGGCGGACACTCTTTTTAATCCAGAGTGGAACATAGTTGGCTGTTGCGCCAAGTGGTCTACTCGGGACGTGACGGGAAAGTGGAATCCGTTTGGCTAGCTGTGGCGTCACGCGCCGCCTCTAACTTCCAGGCGCTGATATAGCGCCGCGACGCCTCTTTCTTGTAATGTTGGGTTTCTCAGGACGTGCGCTCATCTCCCCGCGTGGATCAGAATCACCTTGTCAACATTTGGAGGGTTGAGCGTTATGGAGAAACGTAAAACGTCTGATGGGGGCTATGATGGACCGGTGGCGTAGCCGGGAAGTTTGGCGCCCGTCGTCGAACGACCTTTTATACGCCTCAAGTTAAACCGATCGTCCTATATAATCACAATTGGACTAATCTAATAAAACCCGTGTGGTGTCTGTTTATATGTCCAGATGTTTTTTTTTTCCTCAAACTTTCCGGTGAGTACTAAGCTGATAACTAAAGAGGGTTGCCTAGGTAGTTTGAAATATATCCAATCAGATGTTGTGCTTAGGTTAAATATTGACAAAATGTTTAACAATGCATGACCCTATACATACACACACACACACACACACATATATATATATATATATATATATATATTCTCTCACACATATTTTAAAAGTTGAAATCTTCCACTCTGAAAAGTCCAAAAATCCGAATATTTCAGTTGTTTATTAAAACCTAAATGGCAGGGAAACGAAAGGTAGCTAGTATAGTAGCGTTGAATGTATCTTTGTGAATCGAAGGATGCACTTTAATAGGGGAGAGGGGGTCAAAACACTAATTGTATTGAGCGTCTACGAAGAGGGGAGGCGGGGAAACTCTTGCTGTAACGACTCTGATGATAAGGAGGGGTTTTGTCGCACTCGTAGGGAAATAATGATGGTGGCTACCTAGGGTGATCTTGGTGGTGCTGGTAGACGGCCCGACCCCTCAAGTCAGCTTTCCTTCTCGCACTTCACTTACCCCTGCAAATGACGCTCCTTCACTAGAGACACGTTGCCCGTCTGTTTCTTCTCATAGTTACATGTTTGGAATTGTGCTAGGTCACCTGGTCCGTAGTTAGTTATAGAATTTCTCGTAGAATTAGGGGTGGGTTCGGTTCTCTTACTTAGCACCGCGTCTTACTACCCGTTTGGTGTATACGCTTAGGTACTAATTACTATACAGAGTTAGGAATTGGGAAGGTTGAATATGGAGTAAGTGAACCGCATCTGCGTGGAGGGAGAGTGGGAAACCATTTGAGGGAAACCTCCCTCAGTTCACCCGAGCGAGATTTGAACCTTGATCTGCTCGTTATTGGTAGTCTAGATCAACACGAAACTAGCGCGTTTGATAACTACGCCATCGAGGTGGGTGTCCGGTTGTCGTATCTCCAAATTCTACATTGACAGAGTAGAGTTAAAAAGAGGGGGGAGGGGCTCATGGATGAGTGGATCATTCTTACCATGGTTTCCTACCACTATCTACTACACCACTTGGTTTCATGGGAGACAGTTTTATATAGTATTGAGATAGTTTAGTTGACACTACATTATAATCTTTATTTGACACATAGCTAAGAAGGCCTCGTTACAGAGATGCACATTAAAACACGTTAGTACATATTCCCCCGCGAGGAACACTGAATTTACTGTAGGCTCCGAGTCATCAGCAGTGGCGGCTCGTGTATAGGCACTGTGTATCTGCAGCACCCTCTATTTACACTTGATGTTATCGATAAGATTTAATATAATGAGTCCTTTTTTCTTTAATTCTTCCTTGATTATTTTAGTACAATATATATTCCCCAAGATTAATGTCAGTACTTCAGTAGCCATCCCCCAGTTTATGAAAAAGATACAAAAATCTTTGTGTGGAACTGTGCGCTTCACAGTGCCAGCGACGTGGTGTTTGACTGGTGTGTGTGTATGTTCACATAGGAGAGGGTAGGGAGGAAGATGGGACTGCCAGGTAGAGAGAACACTGTTGCTCTCGCAGTTCCTGCTCTAGCGTGATGGTAGAATAAAGGTTTTTTTTACTCAGCGTGTGTTGTGCTTATAAACCGTGTACCATATTCTTGAATGTGATAAAGTGTAGAAGAGTGTAGAGTTAGATTATTATTCTGCTTCCAGCTATTCTATATGATTAATTTTTTTTTCCGGTTATTTTATTAAACAAAAAGACTAAATGTGCTTGCAGTACTTTCAATGGAGAAAAATTTGCTTAATTGTTATTCAGAGATCAAGGAGTAAATTACTGAACTTTTTGCGCAAATTAAAACAAGAAGAATGGATTTCATTTTTAAATGAATAGATCAAGCTTGAACTGTAACAATTTAAAGTTAAAGTAAGTAAAAAAAAGTTTTTTTAAAGATTTTATCAAGTTCCTCAATAAATTTTCTTTTTATACATGTTTTTTTTTTACACAATTTTAAAACAAAGGCTAAACATTTTCTGGAGCAGCACCCCCACTAATTTAAGCTACGAACTGGCACTGGTCCTCAGTTTATTTATCTCACCGAACCTTATACGCGTGATTTCACAAACTTGTTAGTTTCGTCACATTGAATAAACCAAATACTGTTTTCGGCCGGAACCTGCCACTGGTCAAATTTGATTCACTCCATTTGACCTCCAATAATAAGTCCCTACCTCTTTAAAAGCACGCTTTTAAATAAAGAAGATAACTTCGTTCGTCTCACCACAACTCACCCTGTCAAAGAACTGTCCTCAATTCGTACCGTCAGGACACTTGCGTCGACGATAAACTGTTAACTGCTTTTGACTCCCGTCGTCATTGGACTGAGTTCGACTCTCGTTGCCCGTAAACTACAGACCGACCCCGACTCTCATGGTCGTTTGGACTCAACGAAACTGTACTTGACTCTAGTCGCTGGGTTTTTTCAAACAACTTATTTCGTCCGCTAAAGCCGGTTCCACACGGTACGTCAATTGTAACTTCACGCAATCTATAATGAAAGCATCGAAGATTTATAAGTCATATCTTGCATCGTCTGAGAGATGGGCTAGGTAATAAAAGGAATGTCTACTCTTATTAAACGCTTCACCAATAAGGGGGAGATATCTATTAACAGTATTTTAGAATTAATCAAAGCCTATAATCAAGTATTCGCTATCATTGTATGATTTTGTAGGAAGGGTGCAGGAAGGGAAAGGAGGAAAGCCACTACACACATATTTTTATGGACAACAACTTGTATATATCAAACCCCATAAATACCACGGAAAATACCTTTTTTAAATTAATTTAAATATGACAGAGACCTCTTTTAACCATAATCCCAAGTGCATTATAAAGGTCTTAAGATTTTCTAACAGCTGGCATCACTAGCTCAATTAAGGCTAAAATTGTACTTTCCCTCGTTTTCCCTAGTACCCTTCAGATCTAATACATTTTCTAACTAAGATATTGGTACCAGTAGGTTAGTCATTAAAACTCGTTATTTTCATGGTAATACCATTGTGTTATCGGTTATAACTTAAAGGCTTGAAATAAAAGGTAGGACCTTAGTGCGATGCAATAGCTCGTATGGTTTGGCCTTGATTACAGTCCAAATTTAAATTGTCACGCAAACTTGTTCTTTTTGCGGGATATTCAAAGTAATTGGCACGACACAATTCAACCTCCTTTCTCAGAGGGTAGCAACAATATTTTTTTTTATTTTGGTTAACAGTATGATAAGTAGTTTTTACCCCTCAAAAAGTATATTATTTTGAAAACCATGTGATACACTTTTTAGATATAAATTTTGAACAAATTGGCTATAGTATTTTTTAATAGTCATTAGTAAATTAGCCTCAAATTACTTTTGTTTTTTAAAAAAACTAAAATATATTTTTATTTATCATAACACCCCCAGATACTCATTTTTAACTAAATCATTTATCACCATTTTAGAAATTTCAAATTTTCCAAAATCAGTCTTGGTATTTAAATCATGAAAAAAACTACGAGCTTTTACGATAGTTTTCTTAAGCAATGTTTCGTAGCTGTAAATTATATTTCCAAAGTATTTGTTAATAATGTTAAATATTTACTTTTTTTTCTAAAGGGAAGGTTTCTGAAGGGTATTGAAAAAAATTACAGCAATAATACACTTTAGTATTTGGAGATCTGCCTTAAAACCGTAATTAAATTCGTTTTATAAAAATTGAACACATATTAATAAAATTAATTTGTGGTCTGTATATATATATATATATATATATGTGTGTGTGTGTGTGTGTGTGTGTGTGTGTGTGTGTGTGTGTGTGTGTGTGTGTGTGTGTGTGTGTGTGTGT
>CABFOV010000977.1:59823-77118 GCA_902141375.1 Timema poppense
TATATATATATTAAACCGCAGCTGGTAGACATGCGAACAAAGACGTCGGTCCCGTATTGTCTGGTTTTCCGGTGATGATTTAGGTTGAGGTTCAAATCCTGGATGAGTGTAGGGAATGCTTTTACCTTAATATTTTTCTGTCATTCGTATTCGCAAATTCGAGTACTTTTTACTTTGGATATCCCTACTACGAATATGAAAATAAACAATAAACATTAAATTAACGGGTTTTTTCTTACGTCTAAAGTGAACTTTCTAAACACACAACTTATATCAGTACACGGTTTACAAACTAACTTAACCTAGGGCATTACGCTTAATCTTACACACCCTTATACCAAATAATAAAATATTGCCGTCATCGCCATCTGGTACCGAACTAGATATCCTTGAACTTGTAGTTGACCACTCTCTCTGTCTTTCTCTTCTACCCAATAGTTTTAGAGATTTTACGTCACATCTTGTATTTTCTGAGTTAATGAAATACATTAGTCTAATTTTAATAAGAAGGTATTTTATAAAATACAAACATATTTTTATGTAACCAAAATTATTAACATTTTACTGTATTCGTTTTCTTTAATAGGTATTGATTTTATCTATCAAAAATGACATCTGCATATCATATAATTTGGTGAATGAATACGTGAAAGTAGATCTAGTAGTGTTATAGCTCAGAGATAAGGAAGGCTCTTTCTATGATGAGTTATACTATATCTATTCACTAAACTAAAAATGGGAGGACGGTGGGTGGGGGAAGGCCTTAAATGACCCGCTTAGGTGGTAGAATGCTTTAAAGTCTAAGGCGTCACTCTTGCAATAGACTCGACTGCCGATGACAGGTGAGAGATTGGAGTTCGAATCCTGGTCGGGTTAATTGAGGGCTGGTTTTCCCTAAATAGTTTTCCACTCGGCCTCCACGCAAACGTAGGTACATTTCCTTTAAATTTAACATCACTCATCCCTAACACATTAGCGTAATCAGTGCATATGCGTAAAATCCGAACTGGTTAGTAAAATAGAGATAAAATCTCTAAGGTGCATGCACACACACGCGCGCATACACGTCAGCGAGAAAATATCAATCTGTCAGGCTACACGGCTTATAATACAATGATCAGTGTCATTTTATGGAACTACTTCTCTATTATGACCAAGTTTATATTCTCTTTCACCCTTCACCTACAACCACCCTTTGCCATGTCATTAATAAAGGGGGGGAAGAAAACGAATTTTTATTTTATTTTAAGCTAAAGAGGAAAGCTCGCCGATAGTTCTCACGTATATTAAAATTTTATGTTGTGAGCCTATAAACAAATTACTGTATCTGTTAGAGGAAATCTACCTAGGTCTAGAGCCCTTTTTCGTCAAGTCTAGTCACACACATCCACAAATATGCTTGAAAAGTAGTTTAAAATGAGCTATTTTCACTTTTTTACACTTTTTTTTTACTGTTACTTAAAGTAAAACTATAGGGTTTTTAGGGGGAAAGAGCCCTGTTGGAATCGTTTGACTTTATTTTGGCTTGAACCTTATTTTAAGCTAATGCATCGTATAATTAAATATTACTTTAGACTGCATGGCAATTTCTCGCTTACCTAGGTTGCCCCCATAAGGAAAATAACACATCAGTATAGTTTGAATTACGAATTTTGACTACAATTTCGTCTCGGTCACTTGATATTTGTTGAAATATATGTTGAGAGGTTCGGAAACCCTTGATCCAAATATGGATGATTTGACAGCGTTGTTGTTTGTCGGCGATTATCCAAACTGGCTCTCCATTTGGGGCACGCAATTTGTCACATTGTGGTTTATAGAGAGACTCGTCAAAGGATGCTAACATAATAGCCAGGCTAATTAGCTTTCATGTTCGAAGCCGCACTTAAATTGATGGTTAACGATCAGAAGACAATCACGATCGGCAATCTATTTTTAGTGGTGCGCTTTGACAAGACCTTAAATGAACTCCCGTGGTCGTTGGAGCATGGCGTTGCATCGAACTCTTTTTTAGTATGGTTTGATGGGAAATGAATCGCCAATCATCCGGAAACGTTTTTTATATCTTAGTTTTGTATTTATTTATTTATTTTGTTGACTTATTTTTCTATTAACCATCATAAACAATATCTGGTAGGCACGGGATTCGAACAGGGGATCCTTGGTTTAGTGCGCCGGTGCTCTACTATTGAGCTATCCAGGAATCGTCCTGTGTTCAGGGTAATTCTTAATTCCTTCGGTTTTACAGTTCGATTTTTAAAGGAAGAACTTTATCTAACTGTTAGAAAAGTTAATAGATCGACTTTCTCGTATTCATACGTCAAGCCATGTGATCTGCAACTCTTTACATTTGATAATTATTATCGTTTTTAATTAATATTTTCAATACTTATTCTATAATACTAAGAATATTTTAAAATGTTATCACTATTGACCACAAATAATATGTTTTACTGTTTAATATATATTTACATTATAAATAAAACGGACTAAGAATGTAAATACATTTTTCCCCCACCAATTGTGGTAACATGACTTCCCAGTGTTCAAATAACGGGCGTCTTATAAAAATCAACTGTTGTTGATGTGGATAAAATAAATGTTGTCTCATTATTATATTTTATATTTTTTTAACATTGTTTATTACTATAATGTAAAGGTTGAATTTAGAGGAAGTATACCTGCATTTGTGTGGAGAAAAAGTGGAAAACTATTCAAGAAAAACCACCCTCAATACATCGGACCGGGATTCGAATCCCGATCTTACCGTAATCAGCATTCCAGTCTATTGCGGGATCGATGCCTTAGGCCAGGGGTATTCAACCGGGGGCATGTGATACATCTTAGCGGGTACGCAAAATTAATAATGAATACACATATACCGTATATTATTTTATGATAAACACTGAACAACCCGCTTCAGTGGCATAACGGTATAAGGCGTCACTCTCGCAGTAGACAAGACTGCCGATAACGGGAAGATCGGGGTTCGAATCACGGTCGGGTGTATTTGATTTGATTTTAGTTTATTTAGTACCCGTTCGGAATACACGCATACATTAAGTAGTATAGAGTAATAGGAATGAGGTAGGTAGAATCTTAAAGGAAATGTACCCTCATTTATCTTGGGGTTTAGTGGGAAAATATGTATTTTAAAAAAATGCCATTACACCTGAAAGGGATTCGAACCCCGACCTCTCTGTTAACATGAGAGTGGCGTGTTAGACACATATGACCACCGATGCGGGTAGGACGTAAAAATAAAACTACCAACAAAACGAAATTGTTTTGTTTCTATGATGGCAGTTACTTGGGTCGGAAGAGACTGGTCGAGTCTTATGAGCCTTGGGTTGATGGGTCGAGGTACTTGGTGCATGCCGGGTACTCGTACTGGACCCTGGGGTACCTGTTGTCCCAAAGAGGGGCCCGCAAGCTGCTGGATGGACGTCCCTTGGAGAACCTGCTGCCCGTTGACGAATATCTGCCCATCATGTTCGACAAACATCCGCAGTAAGTCACACTCCCCTGCGATAACTATTATTATTATCAGCACCGCGTCTTACTACCCGTTCGGGTTATACGCACTTACGCTAATGTGTAATGGTAGGTTGATTGTGAGATGAAATGGAGGACCTACAGTTTAACGTAGGATCCGAACCACGGTGGAGGCCAGGCATTCCCCACATTCACAAGATGTCTTGTCAGAGGTGAAGGAAGGGTTTGGTAATCAGCTAAATCTGTGCCGGGACCGGGGGATTGAACCCCGGACCCCCAGCACAGAGGTCTGACACCTTACCCTTAGACCGCCAGGTCACACTCCTCTGCGATAACTCATAGTGGCTACGGACAGGGAATATTTGGTATCGAGTGGAAAGGGGAAATCTCGGGGTAGTTAAATACTTCACTAACTGTCCATCTAGATATTTAAACAAAAGTGAGAGGTTTTTGTTTCTTGATATTAAAGTAGGGATGTAGGGGACGCGAGAAAAGGCCAGTGTTTTTACAGTTGTTATAGTAAAATATTTTTCCAGTAGAAATATAGAGTTTAATTTTCTACACGTGGTGATTTCAACAGTTGTTGAATATCTGTCATTAAATTATAGGACACCCTGCACAGATATTCAAGAAAAATTATGCTCTTAAATACTTCTCAAATATAAAGTTTAAATGAAATTGGCATAGCCTTTTTTTTAAACAAACACACATTTCTATTTACCATGTGAAACAATCTTTAGATACCCATTATAAACAAAAAATGTATAGCTATTAAAAAACTAAATCTAACTTTTGAAATTCAAGTAACTAAATCAGAATATTAAAAAAAGCTCTAAGGTGTGTAAAAAATTTAATGCTGGTTCGATACCTTCTTTTCTCTATTCCTGTATCTTGCTCGGTAGCCTACTATAAATTTATCTCCTTGATACTCGATAGCCTATTTGATATTGTTCAACATAAAATAGAATAAATCCTCATTTTATAAGCATAGAAACTAGGTCATAATAAAAATGCTTAGTGTGTTTCACTTTATTTGCTTCCATATGTCACAAAATATGGAAACTAGTCAATTAGGCTATTTAAACAAATTATAACAAGATACAACCAGACAAAAATAACATTTACAATTAGTAGTAGGCCTACATTAAGAAATGTATTATAAATAAATAAATCTTATTAAGTAATAAAAGATCATGGAAGTCAAATTTTTATAGACACATTAGCATATTTAATTACAAATAGGATATTATAGATATTTGTCAGTTTGTAGGCTGACATAAATGTCAAGAAAATAAACATAATAAATAAACCTGTTTGAGTCACTGGTCGAGTTTTTTTGGAACACAAGCCTCTTTTATACCCTCCACCTCTCCTCGTACTCATTATAATCTTATGGATTTCCTCCCCCCTGAACCCCACTCCACCCCCATGACCAAGGCAAGGAAAATACCTCTTTTCAGCTGTTCACCACCTCCTGTTGTAGGACTACATGGAAAGATCACTTCCCCAAGCGTGACCTGGTAGCGCTCTCTGCTGCGCCGCTGCTAGTCTACCCTACCCACTACACCGGTGAGGAAGGGTACGTCAGTGACACGGAGGACTCCTCAGTGGTCAAAAAATCTTCCGAACCGTTGTCTGACACCTCTGTCGAAGAGCTCGAAGGGGAATCTGCCATATTCCCGGAAGACGCATTGGTCTCTGCGGACTCCTCCTCCGCATCTGGTTCGTCATCAGGACGGGAGGATCTGTAACAAAGTCTGATGTGTTGGTTTTAAATTAGGGATGCCATCATTCCTGTTATTCTCAATTCCGAATCTAAATTTCTATTCTTTATTTTTGTCTTTGATTCTTTGACTCATAATTTTGTGTCTTAAACATTTACAATTTAAATTTTTCTCCTGGGTGCCTAATCTCTTGTTAAAACTTGTTATTTATTTATCAGGGTTGCCACAAACATGGAAAACTGGCAAAACACAGGGAATTGTGTAAAATCTAGTAACAATACAGCAATGTTTGTTAATTTGGATCATTTAACTGAAAGCTTAAAAAAGTAGAATGGATGAAAAAGTGACCTGAAGAATCAAGCACCCTGATTCAAACATGTTTCATTAACCTTTAAACAAGGGTTGTGAAGCAACAAAAGATGTATTTCTCCATCAATTCTAAATCATCTTGTTTTAAACATAAGTTACCTGACTTCACACGTAGTCAATTTGATTAAAACTTAATTTTTATTACGCTTTTCATCTATCTAAGCAACCTGGAAAAATGGAAATTCCTTCTGATAAATCTGGAAGATACAAGAAATTAAGTAATAATAAAATGGTGGCAACCCTGATTCAAATGTCATATTGTAATCTATTTGCTGAGTACATAATATATTAATTAAATTTAAAAAACTTGAATAATAAACTTAACTGCCATGCTTGATCTATGAAAAATCACTCATTAGAATGTAAAGGCTATGTTGAGTTTATTTTCAATTGTTCGGCAGATAAATGAAACGGCAAATAAACTAACAATCTCACAAAGTGAAAAATAACAAGATTTTAAATTTTTAACATTTATTTTGAATATGAGATCTTTCGTTTACAGCCATACCCCAAACTTATGACGGGTTAGGTTCCAGACCACTGTTGTAATTTAAAATTTGCTGCAACTCAAAAATTGTCACAACTCTAAAATTGCTGCAACTTGAAACATTGCATTTTTCCCCACGTATTGATACATGTACTGGACTTAAATAATCAAGTATAGACCTTACTATCGTAAATAACCCATTTGTAACTTAATGAAACACTGTAGACCTTATATTTTGAAAAAAGGTTAACCATCAGATCACTGGAAACTGTTGTGAGTGGTAGCGACATGTCCTTAAGACACTGTCATACGTTAGTGATCGAAAGGGAGGGGTGCGGCAAAGCATGGAGCGAAGCTAAGCAAGCGAATCAACGCGATTGTTCTATGTGGGCGAATAAAAGATCTAATCTGAGCTTAAATCAGTATTCATGGTGTTGGCAATAAAACGTGAACATTTACTTTCTTAAAATGTATTTCTAAAACATTTAGTTCTTAATAAACTACAAAAAGTTAAAGGGAAAAGATCTCAAACAAATCCTACATACTTGGAAAAGGGAACTATAGGGTTAATTTCACCATTTATATAGATAATTGAAAAATGATTCGAAGGGTCCTAACTTACTAATACCAACTAATACAATAAGAATAATTTAATTGTAAAACAATTAAACTTTATTTAGATCAATGCAAAATCAATTAATCTCAACACTTCAGCAAATTCCACTTTGACAAACAACACACACCTTTGTTCTGATTTTGTTAAAATTAATATATCTGTCGAAAAGATAAAAAAACACACTAAACATTAAACATATAAAAGGGGATAATAAGCCTCACTCTCCCATACACCTACATTGTTTAAATTTATAACTCTGATTAGTTCTTTAATTAGGACACTTTCGCACCAACAATGTTTTTTTTTTCTATTTTCTTTCTTCTTCTTTTTTCCGCTCACGTAGGAGAGTGCCTAGGGGGCTGTATCTGCGAAGCAAGCTCAAGTTCAGGGTATGGTGGCATTTGAAAAGCGTCATAAGCGTTGAAGTGTCTTAAGTTGGGGTATGCCTGTACTAGGATATGAGAACTAAGAATTGAGGTAATTAAAATCATGATATTAAGATTGATTATTTTGATACTATAAGGAATTGAGAATATCAATAAATGAAGTTTGACTTCATTAGTGTTAATATCTAGTGGACAAGGAGGGCAGACACTTCTAAATATTCATGAGAGGTTATAAGTATAACTTAATACTGAACAGTGCTTTTGGCAAATAAAACCAATTATGCCAAAGCCTTTTGGGATATAAAACTCAAAATCATAAAAGTTTGATTACTTACAAAATTGTTTAGAGTTCGATTTGACCTACTAAAAAATGTTAAATGTTATTCTAAATTTTATTTTAGAATGTACAAATCTATATTTAATTAAACTAATTCTTTGCTTATAAAATAATGCTTGAACTCTTCTAGCTCTAAAGGCTGCTTGCAAAGTTGTCGAAAAATGTAATTTGTATCTTGATGTAAGAACCGATTTTAGTAGCCTACATGAATTTGGAATATCTGACCTCCCTTTAGATCATATCACTTCTTTTTTTCGTAAAAAATGTGTGAGTAACAATCCCAAAAGTCAAGTGCCTTCATGTATATTTGCATAATACATTTTTTGTAGTTATTTTATGAAAATGAATTAGGTATAGTAGTTGTTAGAATGCATATCTGTCGTCTTCTTCACTAAGTGCCATGTCATATATGTACCACCCAGTGTCGCACCCAGAAATTTACTTTGGTAGATTGGGAAGGTATATAATGTATCAAAACTATTATTTCTGTAATTTTACATTCAGGAATTTCCGGGGTGCTTTTAATGTGTATAGTGATTGATATATCTTTGAAAATCAATTTTTAAGTCTGTTGCCTATAAATGTGACCCATCTTGAGTGTTATAGCTGTTCTTCATTATTTTACACTTTTATTAACCCTCTTAGTGCCACAAGCCAATCTGTAACTCATTTTGCAGAAAATATTGACAAGTACTAATGTGCCATTGACCAGGGGACACCTGAATGTACTAATCGGACTTCCTTACCATGGAGGCTCCTTCCATGTCTTGATGAGATCAGAGGATAATGAGCGTGAATATGACAGTGTAAAGAAATGTAAATCTTAACCTTTGTTGAACATAATTAACTAAACCCTGGTGACCATGAGAATTATTCCCCTTTTGAGAAAACCCCCCCTAGTATCAGCCGGGAATTGAACCCCGGAACTCTAGTTCAGCAGCCATAAGCCACTAAACCACGCGGCAGGTCACGTGGTAAATAAGCCAAAAGTATCAAATGTCACTAGAACGAGAACATTTTCCTCCGTTATACAACATTGTATGCAGATAAAAATGATACAATAATCTGAAAAATTGCTTCATATATAGTTTGTTATAGTTTGGTGATTTTTATTGTACAACCTTACAAAAATGAGGAGTTAGCTGCGGGTTTCTTAGCTCACAAAACCTGAAACAGATCTGACGCTCTTCTGAGGTGAATCCGGTATAGGTGTGGCACTAAAAGGTTTAAAATAATTTGCTATATTGGGGCCAAGATGACATTCACCTTGCTTGTCCTCCTTACCCAGGTGTACCACTGTTACCACCTCATGTATCAAAGTCGTCTTTACCGCTAAGGTTTTGTGCGGTAAAGCTTTACATCGAAACTTTATTTCATGGTAACTATGTTCGTGCAATTTGAATAAAAATATAAATATGGGATATTAATCAAAATAAATTATATTATTTCATAAGAATCAAATACCAATTTATTGTTAAAAGTATGGTACAGCAAAATTAGAACCATTTTATTAAAGTACACTTTGTAAAATAATTCATAAGATTCCCTTTTATAGTTAAAAATATTATTATTATTATTAATAATAATAATATAATAAAAACATTTAGTTGATTGTATTTCATCCACTGATAAAAGGCATAATTTAATAAATAAGTATATTCTATTCAAAATGTTTAACTTAAAACTTATATTCCAACTTTTTATTTATTTTAAAATTAATTAAAGTGAGCAAGGCTTTAACTATAGAGTCATATTTAATTGTATTTAATTCATGCTTTAAATATGGTTATTTTAAGACTTCATGTCTTGTTTTGGAAAACTCTTATATTAATTTTATGTTAGATAAGAAGGATTGGGAAAATAAATTAAAAAATAAAGTAACAAACAAGCTTTGACAATGAAAAAAGGAACACAATGATGCGACTGGACAAATAATTTCAGTGCCATCAAAAGCTATAGTTGTTCCTACCACTTTTTCCTCTATTTCTTCTAACTATATATTGTAACATTATTCATAAAAATATTAAATTGTACTGGTTTGTGTCGAAATAATTTATCATCTGTTACTTTGTTATCATCTAAATAATGTTTTATTAAAGTTTTGTGAATACATTATTTGAATCTATAATATTTTGCAAATAAATAGTTAAAGCAATGCTTACATATTTACCAGCCTTCAGGTTTGGTGTTGAAATGCCAAAGTTTTGTGTCTGTGCGAAAGCAAACTGTGCCATTTATATTTCTCGGTAGTGGGCTATAAATTTGTGCCATTCACTCTTCTAATATTATTATAACATACTGTTACTGTGAATGTGCTAAATTCATTATTTTGTAAAATAACAGTTAATGAATAGAATCACCGAAAGCGATGGTTTATTTAACAAATAATAGGATTTATCTAAATTTCCCAATGCAGTTGGTTGAAGTATGAAACAAGAAATGTATTATCTACATTTACCGATGATTTTATAAAGTATCTAGTGTATGTGGATAAAAATATAGAACATAAATCCAAACTAACCTAGTCTAACCTAACCTAAACCAAACTAGTCTAAGCTTGTCTAAATTAACCTAACCAAACCTAATATTGACGTGACTTACTAACATTCACCAGTGATTTTGTAAAATGTTTGGCGAGTATGTGAAATAGTAACGACATTTTTTACATTCCCCAAGTGAACCAGTTGCTTTGTAGAATCACTTGTGACTTTACAAACTCATCACATGTCAGCACATTCACAGTAGTAATACCAAGCTAAGCTAAAACACTGTGATTTCATTTTTATGAGCTTTTATAAAACATTTAATATTATAAAATTAGGGGTGTGCAAGTACTCGGAAATCTGAGTTTGAGTCATATTTTAGTAGCTGCTCTAACGCAACTCAAATTTTTTAAGTTTTATAAAAAAAAAATTTAGTTGCGTTGGAGCAGCTACTAAAATTTTTACAAAACTCAAAAAATCTGAGGAAGGCCTACATGGAATTTTCGAATTTTTCTCAAATTCTGAGAGTAATTAAGTTTTTTTTTAAATGTTAAGATATTTTTTCATAGCAAATGAAGTCCTTCAATATGCCCTTTTGTCTAATTTAAAAACGTAAACAACTTTTATATTAAATATTTTTAAAAATCTGGTTTTTTGAGATAACATTTTTTTTCACAAATAAAAAAATAATTTAAAAGTTTATTTTGTAATTTTTAAATGGATCTATTACAAACATTCAACTTTAAATATTTATTGATTTATATCACTTGAACTCAAAAAAACTTGATTATTTTATTAAATTCGTTTCAAACTTAACTCAAAGTTTAAAATGTATACTTGCACAACCCTATATAAAATAAACAATTCATGTTCTTGCTACCTGTGAAAAGTTGGCTATTTTGTAACTCTTATTGAAAAATACAATTATATGTTTTTAAATATTTTCGATAGAGCTACTAAAGAATCTTTCTAGGTGTTTGTAAAAAAAAACTTTTTAATATAATAGTCAAATCTACCAAGACTGATAATCTTACTAACTTGCAAGAAAAGTGTGAGAAATAAATTGTTTGTAACATTAAATATATATTATCAATATTACCATAGCAAGAAATATGCAATACATTAAATAATAAACAAATTTGTGTATAAGTATAAACTTTGAATTACTGTCTGTTTTGCTAATTTTATTGTTAGCGTTGTATAATTTTTGCTGATGATTTAAAAACTGCCAAAAATGTGTGTCAAATAATTTAACAAATATATTATAGTAGGCATGGTTTTATTTTTGCCTCTTAATATCCAAACATACTTTCCAAAAACTTTGCTCATAAAATGTCATGGTTGTGATTAAGTTTTCTTAGTAATGTCATTATGCTGGTTTCACATGTTTAAATTTTTGTAAAATATGCAAATAGGTTGCACTAAATATATTTTGAATATGTTATATGTAAGGAGAAGTGTTTCATAGTTTTTTATGTCACTAAGCTTATCAGAATAATGCGCTGGTGAAAAATGTTGTAAAAATAATTCTCCCCAAAAAAAACCTTTTAATAACTTTTCTATTATCATTATCATTATTATATTCAAATATATTCCATACTAATGTTCATTGAGTACTATTTTGTTCATCACTGTTAACAAATTATAAAATTTAATAGAAAATATAATTGTTAGATAGTATATTATTTCATAAATTTATTGTGATTGAAATTAATTATATGAAAATAATCGGATTTACAAGTAGAATTTATTGTTAGTGCTTATGAAAGATGAGTTGTTGTTTTTACGTTTTTAATTTGTTATAAAATTATCTGCCAAAGTGATTGTTTTGGGCACAATATATAGAAATCCATTCTGAATGGTGTGTTAATTTTACTTTAAATCCATATTATAAAATAACACATCAATATTTTATACACAAGAATAACAAGGCAGTATCTATTTTTTTTAAAGAACTGAGCTTTTTTTTACTAACTGTGCTAGATTCTTTAGTTATAAAAACAAAATATTTTAATACCATTGTAACTTCACAATATCATGTGAAACATATAGAACATGACATTAATAGATCACTTTATATAGGATATAAATTTAGCTCTCTTGATATTTAAAATGTTGTGAAGTAACATATTGCATATATTAACTGTTTTAAAAAACAACTTTTTTATTGTTTCATCTATCAAGTAAACAAAGTAACATTGACTACATTTACAATTAATTTTAAATCTAGTGTTAATTATATGGTTTTTCTTCTTTGTACCACATTTTATTCTAACTCTTTAAAAAAAACAATTTTACATTAAGGTTCAAATATTTAATTGAGTGTTCTTGTTTAGCACAATGTTTTACATTTCTATGTATATTTTATAATATTTTTAAGACTAATTCATCTATTTAAGATTTGTTTACAATAATTTTATCAGTTTAATAAGATTGCCATATTAGTATATTGTTTCTAGTTTTTGATAAACTATATAAATTCAATAATCAAAATAATAACTTATGTATTTTATTCCTGAAATTTGAAATTCTCACAGTATCCTCAGCCTTTCTTTAAAATCCGATTGAGTTCTTTATTCGCAGTACTTCGAGAGGACATTTACAAGCTGGTGAATCAAATACCCCAGATAAAGCTTTACAAGAATGTGCTGTAAATGTCGTTCCAAATGAAACAATACTTTACCATACTATTTAGAACAATATTGGCTTTCCTCAGATCTGGAGATGATGACAATGTGTTCAAACACCAAAAATAATGAAAAGTACCTTCCTAATGTCAGAAAAGAAAGATTTATTTTTGTCAGTCATTTTTATTACATCTTTCATTTGACAACAATCTACAAATAGCTTCTTAAATTGTACTATTTACTTTATTAATCAAATAACTCAATAATAATGCTAATCAAATCATTTCACATAATAATCAATTGAAATTTTTTAAATGCATCAACCAATATTTTAACTTAAAACAATTAATTTAGTTGAATTTAATCAAATTCTAGTTAATCTCATGCGTGGCATCAAATGTTTATGATTTTTGTGCTATTCTAATATTTCATATATGGTTTTAATCTGTTAATTGTTAATAATTTTAATTTTTTAATATTTTTTATAATCTCATCTCTATCACCTGTAATTTCAACCTTTCTTCTTTAAAGGTATTTTATTTGCATGATGACTGTAGTTATTATAAAATTGCTTAGCTATTTGACTACTTGATACAGCACATTATTGTAAAGCAACAAGTTTACCTTTTTCAAATTCGTATTCAAATTATATCTTTCTTATATTTATATTCAGAAAAAACTAATATAAAATATAAATTTTCCTGAATATAAATGTCTTCACACTCTTTCTTTAACATTAACACGTTAGTAGTGTTTGGAACACATTCATTGCCTATGCCAACTTTACATCTTAAGGAAGATATTGAATGTTAGAGGACCTCATTTCCATACCGTGACAGAACAATAATTAAGGAAACTAGATTATATTTATAAATGGAATGAAGCCACTATTTTACAAATATGAACATTCATTTTACTCCCAAATCTTGGATTTGAATCGTAATCATAGAAGAAATACAAATATAAACTTTTTTATATCCATTACTGTTTCCAGCCTGTTGCCTGGGTCAAGTCATTTTTTACACTATTAGCTTTCTAGGCCTGTCGTAGCTTCATATGCCTTATAATCTAACTTAAGACTAGGACAGGAAAAACATCCAGTCCCCTGCCGTTAATTTATCAATGTGAAAGGGTAAATCCACATTAAACCAATGATAAATATTTTGGCCATGCCGGGAATTGAACTTGGGACCCTCAACTCAGTAAACATGCACGCTACCAACTGAGTGAAGGTGTCGGAATGAAATAGAAACTAAATGTTTAAAAATGTTGCAATATTGCATTCATTATAACATGCAAACATTCAGTTATGTTAACTTAATTATTTTATATTATTATAGAATATTTCCATTCATTCTTTATGTTCATAATTTTTTCCAATTCAAAATTTGAGATCCAGTATTCATAAAATAGTATTAGATTGTAACTAAATCTAATACTTACTCAACATATTTTATAGTATACTTCTATCTATGAAGATAATGCTATATGAAGCATGCATTACATGATTACTATAACACATTGGCTATTTTTAAAATCTCCCTCGGATGTCTAATATAGTTTTACAACACAAAATATAGTACGGTCATCTCTACACTTAATAGATTCACAGCACATTAAACACATAAACAACATCCTAAGTGTTTGATAACATGAAAATATGCTGTCCTCTCTTATCCATGAATTGTTGTGGTGTTACTTTTACATGATATATACCTCCTTACTCTCCTCTTTCCCTTCTAAAGTACTTAACGTAATGAAGTTTCCAGCCGCTTCCTTTGTCTTTGTAGCACAGAGAGAAAAGATATCTTGCAAACAAGGAAGCTATTAGATTAACTAATATTCACTATCGTCTTTGAAATGGTGCCTTACATTCTCATTTTGTTGGTGTGCCATCAGTAATCTTTATGATGATTGCGCATTTTGGAATAAAGGGGAGTTGTTACTTTGGCTAAGGAATTAATTACTTTTACTTTTAAGTCTTGTGAAATTCTATTTGTTGGTATGAAGTCATTGAATCGATGGAGATATAAAATTACTGTGTGTAGGTTTGAATATTTAGAGACTTAGAGTATATTTAAGATCATATTATATAAATAAACATTATTACAGTGGGTTGGACGAGAATGTGAAACATAGTCCATATTTTCAGTTTTCAACAACGTTTAAAAACATTTATTTAATACACACAGTAATCTCAATAGTTCTTTTATGGTTTTTTTAGCATCACTTCTTACTATCTATTCGGGCTAAGTACTAATTACGCTAATGTGTTAGGGGTTATGAAGGTTGCATTTAGAGGAGACTTACCCGCATTTGCATGGAGGGAGAGTGGAAAATCATTTAGGTAAAAACCACCCTCATCCTCAGTACACCAAACAGGGATTGAGTTTCGATTTCCCATCTTCGGCAGTCTATTATATTGCTAGATTAGCGCCTTAGACCATGCGGCCACCAAAGTGGGTGTTTTTTATGTTATATGAATAATATTTTATATATATATATTATTTTAATTATACAACACAAAATAACTATTGAGGTTACTTTACATTCATTACTATTATTATTATTAGCACCGCGTCTTACTACCCGTTCGGGTTATACGCACTTACAATAATGTGTAATGGTAGGGTGATTGTGAGATGAAATGGAGGACCTACAGTTTAACGTGGGATCCGAACCACGGTGGAGGCCTGGTATTCCCCACATTCACAAGATGTCTTGTCAGAGGTGAAGGAAGGGTTTGGTAATCAGATAAAACTTTGCCGGGACCGAGGATTGAACCCTGGACCCCCAGCACAGAAGTCTGACACCTTACCCCTAGACCACCAGGTCACCTACCTACATTCATTACTGTTTCCAGCCTTAGACATGGATCAGTTTTTTATTCAAGTCATATATTTTCCACTATCGGCTTGCTAGACTTGTCGTAGCTTTATATACCTTATAATTCATCTTAAGACTAGGACGGACACAACATCCAGTCCCCAGTCTTTAATTAATCACTGTGAAATCGTAAACCCACATTTCACCAATGATTTTTTTTTTACCATGCCGGGAATCAAACCCGGGGCGATTAGTTCAGTAGACGGATACACTACCGATTAATCTATTGTATTGGACTAATACATTTTCTTTATATGAGAAAATTTAAATTCAGTATTCGGACGAGACGTTCAACAAGTAACCATCATCAAATCACCCAAAAACCCTGAACCGTTCAAAACCACTGGTTTCTTCTAATGTGTGGATGTGTGTGTGTGTGAGAGAGAGAGATACTTATTATAACTTTACATCTTTATTGTGACACGTGGAAGACATTGAATTAAAGGTAATTTCGCATTTCCAGCAAAACCTTGTCAACATCACTTGTATCCTTATCCTATTACCTCCCACCCCGTTGCGCCAAATCGCCTTTGACATAACATAATTGGTTGGAATTGTATTTCCACCATTTAATGATTAATCGATACGCTAATGATTGTGACTAGCTTGTAGTTAAGGGTTCCATTGTGTACTTCCAGGAAAGTTTAGAGCTACTGGCTCGAATCCCTTCTCTCGTTTTTCAACCTATATTAGACACAAACAAATAAAGTGGGATCTGCAAATGAAGTATTGTTGAGAACAAACTTTACTTAGTACCATGAGGATGATTATTTTATCAAAGAGAAACTTTGGTTAAATAAAACAACACCAACAGTAATTACACATGTGTGTAGTTAAACTAGGTGGAAAAGACACGTGCATTGTACACTTAGTTCACATTGAAAACCATAGAACCACTTATTGTCTTTTTATCTTCATAGTTTACTAACCATTCAGGTTACATGCATATATGATGATTACTCTAATGGAGGTAATCTACCCGCATTTGCGTGGAAGGAAAGTGGGAAAACATTTAGGAAAAATCATCCTCAGTACACCCGGCCGAGATTTTAACCTCGGTATTCCCATCATCAGCAGGCCAGTCTAACACGAGAGTGATGCCTTAGACCATTCGGCCACTGAAGTGGGTGTAAGTATGTTACTCTCAATAAAAATAATTCTTCTAAGCCAACACTAACTTATATAGTTCTATGACTAAAAATCAAGCCAATCTAATAATTAATTAAATATGTAGCCAAAAAACCCATAATCTTCTAATTTCAATTAAACTCTGGCTAAAATTATGGAACCTGAAACAAAGATTTCTACGTAAGCTTTTGGAAATCGTAAATAAACAAAAAATATAAGTGACCCCCTCCCTCCCCCACAAAAAAACACCTTCATGGCGCTAGCCCGCAATTGAGCTATACCCACCAAGAGGTCGCCTTTTGTTGACGAAGATAGTGACAACTTCTGCGAATAGAGGGTATCATGTGATCAGCACAATGAACCTTCAGGCTGTTAATCTCAGTTTTCTTCACGAGACTGAGTTTTGCTAATCTCCATGGAAAGGATGTACTATTAGTACAGCCGGGCGACCCTGGGCAACGGTACACTAGTACTGGTTAATTTTTAAACTCCTGGACTTTGAATGATGTAGCCCAGAAGAGCAATATTTTTATTATTTAATAAACTATACCATGGTGGAACAATGTGATGTAAGCCTCTTAGAATAAACAAAGAATACAGAGTCCACAGCCCAACAGAAAGATTAATAAACTAAAGGAGAAGGATCGCGCAAATTATGAGGATATAATATTCTTACGATACAAATATTGGTATAGGTTTTGAAATGTATGCAGTTATTGGTGCTGTCAAATGAATCCACAGCGTTTTTTTTTTTTTT